>RQTK01000448.1:302704-345204 GCA_003991915.1 Elysia chlorotica
AGATAGATAGATAGATAGAGAGAGAGACAGAGGGAGAGAGGCAGAGAGAGAGAGACAGTGATACAGACAGGAAGAGATGATTGATAGATGGAGATAGGTGAAGAGAGAGTGGAAGAGCGAAAGAGAAATAGAGAAGGAGATAGCGACTGTGAGAGAGGTGGATAGGGTGGGGAAACAAACAGAGAGAGAATGAGATAAAGAGAGTGAGTGGGGAGAAACAAACAGAGAGAGAAGGAGACAAAGAGAATGAGGGAGGGAGATAGAGCCAGAAAGAGAGAGAATGATATAAAGAGAGAGGGAGGAAGATAAGGGGGGGGGGACAAACAGAGAGAGATATGGGGATAGAGCGAGTGGGGAAAAACAGAGAGAGAGACAAGGGCATAGAGAGAAAAAGGGAGGGAGGGAGAGAGAGAGACAGAGAGAGAGAGAGATAGAGAGAGTAAAAATCTAAACCCGTATGCCTATATCCATGGGAACTAGTTGGAGAGTGAGGTAAGTTGAGCAGTGGGGTAAGATGGTCACCCCATGTCTATCCTCAGGTGATTGAATTTTTGGAGTTATATCCCCTGGTGATATCATAGTAGGCATAATGTAATGTTATATTTATAGAAACACTTGGATTTCCTATTCCTGTTTTGAAGTACCAGAGGAAAAAGGGAATTTGAACATTGAAAGTGAAATCTGAAAATATCAGGTAAGTGTCTAATAAATCTTTCATTTATTATGCCAACAGCAGTTTTGAAATATTAATACATTGATATATATTCTCTGATGTTATAACACTTAAAATTTAAAAAAATATTCGAATTTAGAGAAACTTTTTCGTTAACTTTAGTAAGGTAGGCTTGGGGTAAGTTAATCACTACAGGTGATCAACTTACCCTTTTAGTTAATATGAATGTAAAAAGTATTTAAAGCGGCAACTTTTAGAAATGTCTAATGTCTCTATTGCTTTAAGTGTATTTATTTTGTGTTTGTCGATTTGCATGTTTGTTAGTGTGTAACTGATTCTAAGTAACTTTAAGTTGTTTTTTTGTAATTTAATTTACGGTTTAAATGTTATTTACGTTTGAGACGAGCAAAATGTGCTCACTGATCAATATTGCGCCAACCTATAATTTACACATATTCTAAGTATTATCACCTACTTATTTTACTGAAATGAGAAGTTTTAAAAGGAAGACCGCCCATGGTGCTCCACGGGATGTACTGGTGAGAGCTGCAAATGAAATTCTACAAAACAACAATTCCACAGCCTGGGCTGTTAAAGACTTCGGCGTTGACAGGATGACAGTGACTCGCTTCATGAAGAAGATCCAAGCCTCTGAATACTCTGTAACAGGCTATGAAGCTGTTGCTGTTTCCAAGTCTGTATTTTATAAAGACATGGAAAATGATATTCCCAACCACGTGATCAGCTTATCAGGCATGTTCCATGGACTGCCACAAAAAGGATGTCGCGTTTTGGCATACATATTTGCTCTGAAGAAGAATACTGCAGTGCCAGATTCATGGACAAAATTAATAATAAGATTGCAGGAGAAGATTGGTGGTTGGGCTTTTCTGCAAGACATTCATTATCAATTAAATCGCCTGAAGCTACATCATTAGCACTCACAAGTGCTTTCAACAAGCCAGTTGTTAACCTATTTTACAACAACCTTGCTCAAGTTATGGACAGTGATACTTTTGCTGCTCACCAGAAACTGCGACGAGACTGGGCTTACTACGGTACAAACACCAAAAGCTGTGGTAACAAAGCGTGGGACTAAACAAGTTGCCTCAATAACAAGCCAAGAAAGGGGCCAGCTTAATACATTCATGTATGCTGTCAACGCATCAGGCAATTCTCTACCCCCATGATGATCTTTGATTGTGTTCATTACTAAGATCATTTTATTCGTGGAGCGCCACCTGGTACACATTGGGATTTCAAATCCCTCTAGATGGATGACCAAACAACTATTTGTTTCTTTTCTGAAACACGTCAGACTACAGACAAATTGCTCCAACAAGAATAAAATATTGTTAATACTAGACAATCACGAGACACACATGTCTATAGAAGCTGTCGATTTTGCTAGAGCAAATGGCATTGCAATGCTCACTATCTCACCACACACTTCTCATAAATTACAGCCATTATATGTACCTTTGAAAACAGCAAACAATATTGCAATGGATGGCTGGATGAGATCAAATCCCGGGAAGAGTGTTACAATTTATGATATTCCAGAACTTTTGAATACAGCACATAATAATGCAATGAACCCCCGGAACATTAAATCCGGCTTTGCACGCACCGGCATTTACCCATTCGATAGAACAGTATTTTCTGACACTGATTTCGCGCCGTCTCTGCCAACAGACAGGCCCATTGTTGGAACTAATACATCGGGACTTTCCACTGCCACCAACGCAACAGAACCTCCCACCCCGAGTAATGCATCAGGACCTTCCGCCGCCAGTAATGCACCAGGACATTCCACTGTCACCAATGCACCAGGACCTTCCACTGCTAATAAAGCACCAGGACCTTCCACTGCCACCAACGCACCAGGACATTCTACTGCTAGTAAAGCACCAGGACCTTCCACTACACGCATCGCACCAAGACCTTCCAATGCCACCAACGAACCTGGATCATCATCAGGCACCCCGAAACATCAACAAATTGATGCCAATGCTAACTATGTTTCCCCATCCGATATTTATCCATTTCCCAAAGCTACCAAAACAACAATCTCTCGAAGGGGTCGAAGGAAGAGACAAACAATAATAAATTCTCACGAGCACACCATCCACAGACTCAATTTTAAGTTAAACAGAAGCTATAAAGGCAAAGACAAACAAAAAAAAGCATCAGTTAAGAAGATACTTTTTAAGCATACCCATGAACAAGAATCGACGGATACAGAAACTGATGATGACTTTGAAATGGATGACTCAACAGATGATGATATAGATCTTGTGGACACATTGGTGATGGAAGGTGATTTTGTAGTGGTAAAAGTGGCTGAAAAGTCTCGTGTTCTCAATTTCATTGCTAGAGTCGATGTTGTTAATGACCTGGAGTATGAAGGGGTGTTTCTTCGCAAGGTTCCCACCAGAACATCAGACAGGCCAACATTTGTGTTAAATACAAAATATATTGCATCATTTCAGGCAGAGGACATTCTAGCCAAACTCCCAAATCCTATAATTATTGGTGGCTCTGCCCGCCTTGAGAACAAATTCACATTTTTTTTTTTGTTCAATTGACAAATGGAACATTAATTAAGTCTTCGTGTAATACCATTAGTTGTCAGTAATACTTTGATCATCGTACACCATGTTCGCGGTGGTCCAGGGGTAGAACATCGGCTTCTGAAGCAAAAGGTCCCGAGTTCGAATCCTGGCTGTTGCATTCCCTACTGGTTGGGTCGGTGTCAGTATAATGTGGTATCCCCGCCTGTCTCGTGTGTGGCAGCACATACAATTGCCAGACGTCTGTCCTGGGGCTCCTTCAACAATATAGCCTACATAATGCTGCAGAGTAACTAGGTTTCTCACCAAGCGTGTAGATCCGATTCTCGTCGCCAGTGTTGTGTTTCTTGCTTGTAACAACTTGAAATTCTTGAACTTGAAAACAGGAACGCGGGAAATCTTGGATTGGTGAATTGCAAACACGTTTATTTACTTTGAGGTGTCATAACATCATTATCCATGTACAAGATAGGTTGATCACATAATCATAGTAATGTACAGATGACAAATAATAAACACGCACACAATACTCAGTCACTCTTAACATGAGCAAATAATCAGCATAGTATGATATACATTAAACAATATTAAATACAGTATATACATTGACATATTGTTAGGGAAACATGATATGTGAAATATAATACAAAATAAAGAGTTATCGTTCATGTGCATAATACAGGCATTATAAATTGTTTCCCTTGGTTTTGGTAATAAGTCTAGTAAATTATTTCCCTTACATAACAGTACCACCATCAGTTAAGCATGAATGATTAAATGCAGGATGTCCATCAACATGTAACATTGTTTTGTAACACTATAGGCATAGGCCCACTAGGCCTATCCTAGCGCATCATGCTTTAGCGCATCAAAGGACTGACGCGCGGTAGCAGCTTGATTTCTATTAATAGAAATCTGTGTGCGCTTCGTCCTGCCCCCACTTTCCTCTCCCCAGTAACATTCAAGTTCTGCCACACTGTTACGTAACTAAGTAATCTAGGGGAAGTTATACAAATCTATGGGCAGCACATACAATTGCCAGACGTCTGTCCTGGGGCCCCTTCAACAATATAGCCTACATAATGCTGCTGTTGGACGTTAAACCAACTCAACCAACCAACCAACCGTGATCAACTTACCCCAGGTTCGGGGTAAATTTATCATTTTTCTCTAAGTCACTAGATCATTTATACCATTAAAATAAATTAACTACTAAACTGATGGCTTAAAAGTGTTGCCTAATGATTAAAGTGGTTGTGTGTATGTAGAAAATTTGCGTTATGTTCATTTTTGTTATAGCTGTTGACAGAAATGTAAAAATGTGCTCGAACTTACCCCTACCTACTGTGACGGTGAGCGACCTTACCTTTGATTAACCATGCCCACTAGGCTTTAGTGTAAGCTTATTAGAATCACATCCTCTGCCATTACCGATGCCTATTTTTATGTTGCGTGTGTTTTGTTCGCTGATAAGTTGGTTTTGTTGTTGTTGTTGTTGTTGTTGTTGTTGTTGTTGTTGTTGTTTGCTTTCGTTTTCGTTTTGTTTTTGTTTTTATTTTATTATGAGGGAGTAGGGGGCACTTTAGAACAGTCAAGCAGTCGTCTATTAGAGAGCTGGGCTGAACACAACATATTTTTTTAAATCATTACAAAAAAAACATCAACATTTGATCATATCTATCCCTTCATTTACGTAAACAGCTATTATCCTTATGTCCAATTCTAATTCATAAAATTTGAGACTATAAATTTAATAATTTTATTGAGCTAAAAATATATCAGTAAAAATTGTATCCATTTCTGAGAGCAATAATATAAAAATAATAAGCTTAATATCGATTCCTAAATTTTCCGATGAATCCCAGTGCCCAATTTCATTGGATCAAATTGCCGTAAACGAAAGTTGTTCGATTGACCAAGAATTTTGGCTAGGCGAGTCTAATAAGCTTCATTCTAATCTAGATCTAGATTCCTAGATCTAGATCTCTACTGAGTAAATCTTGAGAATAGAGATCTAGAAATCTAGATAGAATCTAAATCTACTATCAAGATTGTTTTCTTTCCTCTCTCCGTTCTGATTAGGATGATCAACTTGACCTATACACCCAATGAATAGAATTAGATCTAGATCTAGATTCTAAGTTCTAGATTTGATTCAACTTCTCCTGTTCAGTTTAGAAACTAGATTTAGATCTTTGATTCTACATTCTAGATTTCTAGACCTAGGCCTATCTAGAGCATTATAGATATTAGATCTAGATCTATATCTAGTAAATTTTCCAATTACCTCCACACTTCATAGCCGATCTGCTGATTTCAGCATATTTCGGTCTTGAACAAGATGGGAAGTCCCATTACGCCTGAGAGGATAAAGGGTGTTTTGTCATCATTTCTTGTCAAAACTGAAGAACAGAAGAGCAAACAAGTTGGGTAAGATTATGAGCAGAGAGGTATTAAGACTAGAGATATAAATTTTCTTGATACAGGAAAAGTATCAAACTATTGGTCTTTTGGCCGAGATCCAGATATCTAGATCTATATCTAATCTAATATACCAAGAGATGTAATCAACATGTGTAAAGAAAATATGTCAAGATCTCGAAAGCTGCTTGGATTAATTTTTAACACACAAGCCAGTTTAAAAAAATCTTTTAATAAATCTATTTCAAGGCCAATTTTTACCATTGATAATATTCTACCAGACCACTTTAAATTAGATAAATACAAATTACCATCGTTTGTACAAAACTTGTAAAACAACATTTTTCAATTTTAGTTCTGGATACACGCCAATTACACTTTACAAAAAAACGGTGTCTGTCTCACTCAACCCTTTCCACGAGCGAGTCAAAACACAGAACACCAAGGAGGGGAACCCGTGCAAACTGGTCTCAAGATCAGAAGTTTGGACGTTCAAATCCAAAGATCGCTAAATAAAAGCATGCGGCCTAAGTTGTCAGGCGTCAGTCTTGGGACCCATCCACGAGTAAATAGTACTGCCGCTGAAGTCAACCTGGTGCTGTCGAAATTATTGATAAAACTATAATTCAACAATCAACGATTCAGCAAATCTAATTAAATTTAACAGAAAAAAATAATTAAATACTTCTATGTAGTTATTTACCCAATCCATTATTCATAATACCGTGTTGGCAAAGACTATATTCTACATCCTTTATTTCACAAGGGGGGAAAAGGGGGTTGGGAAGGTGGGGGGGCATTAAAGTAAAACAGGTCGAGAGTGCCGTATGAATAGAATCCTTTCTTCACCTTCGATCGCGTATGATATATACACATAAATACGGGTTCGTACACCTATCAAAGTTTCTAGTCGTACCGCAGATCATGAGACCTGTTCGAGAGTGCCGTACTCCTACAATCTGGTCTACGCGTACGGTCACGTACGAGCAGCCACGGCCAAAAATCTAAGTGGTTCTAGGTGTACGACTCGAACTTTTATTGCTTGATCGAGAACTACACTACTGTTAATTTTCTAATCTAGATCAAAGACTTGATATCTAGACTACTATTTGATCTATACAGTAGTGCTCAACTATAGGGGCACCCGCTGCAGCAGCACCTTGGAAGTAGCCACGTTTTTTTTCTTCTATAAGCTCTATAACCTGTGCGTTGATATGACGGGGCAGGGACAGGGCCGAACATGGATACAGCGGGAGAGATTGAGCCAGCTGTAGAGGAAGAATAAAGAACGGCACTGTTTTGTTTTCCACGCCCAAGCCTAACCACAGCTGCGTGGGATGGTTTTATAGTTTGCGACTAGGGGTGGGGAAGGGAAGAGAGGGGTTAGGGGGATAGGCTGAAAGCAGGCCCAAAGTCTGCGCATTGTGATGCGTAATGTTATCTTACCAGTCAAGACGGTGCGTGGCTGTGAGACGGAGAGGCACATTCTAGATCTACATGACCATAGGTACTAAGTGAAAGCGAGGGATGATTGTCGGTGCTAGTCTGTTACACAAGTTGAACAACGCAAACAAAAGAATGGTCGTAATCGATCGGGGTGGGGAGAGGGGAGAAGGGGGTGAGATGCGTTAGGTCTATGTGTGTAGGGACATGGGCTAGGTGGGACTGCGGGCCCTGTCTATTGTATCGTTCATTTCGTTACGATCCTTGATCTCGAAACACACATTCATTCTAATTTCCACTAGCTATAGTCTATACAAATAATTATAATACAGAAGGCAAATTTTACGGCATTAATTCCTAATTTCTACTAGCAATACAACACGAACGCAAATTTTACACACGACTGAGGAAGAAGATGGCTTCTATTAGTTCTAACAAAAGGAAATGTTTTTCGATTGAAAAGAAGGCTGAAATAATCAACAAAGTTTACAAGAAGAAAAAAAAACGAAAACCAAGATTTGGAGAGACTATATGACTATGAGATTTCATCTGGCACAAAAACAAAAACAAGAAACAAACAAACAAAAACGAAAAAAAAAATGTATATATAAAATTATATATATATATGTATATATATAATAATATATTTGAACTAACAATAGTTATTATAAAAAAAATGCCTACGGCCCAATGGTCACGTTTATTTTATTGTTATGCAGGGCAGGTAATTTTGTTGCTAATTTTTCTCTAACTTCCCTTTGTTTCGCTATTGCGGGAGCTTGCCTACAGCGGAACTTTTCTTCTGGGCCGGAAAATCCTGCTGTAGGCATGTTATACTGTATTTATATCCTAATTTTGTTGTTCTGCTGCTCAGGGAACTAGACCTTAAGTAGTTTTATCTCCCGGAAAATGCTATATTCATTCTCCGAAATTTGCTTGAAAGAGCTTTAGAAGTGAAGAAAGACGTGTATTTATGCTTTATCGACTACACCAAAGCATTTGACAGAGTACGCCACGATGAGATAATCACGCAACTGACAAAGTTAAAGGTGGATGGAAAGGATCTAAGGGTGATCAAAAACATATATTGGGAACAAACAGCAGCAATGCGAGTTGATGGGGAAATCAGTACTTTCCAACAAATAAAGCGTGGTGTAAGACAAGGATGTGTGCTCTCTCCAGACCTTTTCTCTCTTTACAGTGAAATAATCATGCGAAACTTAGAAGGACATCCTGGAATAAAAGTGGGAGGTCACAATATCAACAACCTTAGATATGCCGACGATACAGTATTGTTAGCAGAAAACAACAATGATCTACAAAATTTAGTAAACATTGTAGAAGAGGAGAGCAGGAAAAAAGGATTAGAACTGAACAGTAAAAAGACAGAGGTAATGGTTATCAGCAAGGAACAGATATCGCCGACGAGTGACATCTATATCAAAGGAACCAAACTCAAACAAAGTGACCGCTTTAAATATCTAGGGGCAATAATATCAGGCGATGGCAGAAACAACATCGAAATATCATCTCGCATAGCGCAGTCAAAGGCAAGTTTCCAGCGCATGAAAACCATCTTAACAAATAAGCGCATCTCCATCCAAACAAGAAAAAGGGTCCTTCAGTGCTACATAGAACCTATTCTAATGTATGGTTGCGAGGCGTGGACAGTGTCAAAGAAACTGAAAGCAATAGAAATGTGGTTTTTAAGACGAATGCTCCGCATCTCTTGGACAGAAAAGAAATCAAACAAAGAAGTTTTAGAAGAAGCTCAGGCAAAACCATCAATAATTAACAAGGTGACGAAAAGGCAAACAACATTCTTTGGCCACATGATGAGAAGAGAGGGACTAGAACATCTAGTGACGACAGGAATGATTGATGGGAAACGCAGTCAAGGAAGGCAAAGAGAAAAAATGGCAGACGGGATGAAGGAGTGGCTACAAATATCAAAGGTTACAGATATGATGAAACTAACCAGAGAAAGAGAGATATGGAGGGACATGATCACCAACGCTATGAGGCATGGTACTTGATGATGATGATGATCTCCCACTTATAAAAATGCACTTGAATACAAGTAATATCTTATAAGTTCACTGACTTTTCCCTTCGTGACCATAACGCAGAGTGTCAGTCAAATGGTGTTCGCAGCACACATCCATTAGTCCTTATCATTCCTCCTTATTCTTTTATGTGATTAACTCGCAATATGGTTATTAAATCTCTTTCTTCTCCATCATGTACCACATCTTTTACAGACATAGTGATCAAGGCCCTCCAATATTGTCTCTGCTAAAATTATTTGCCTTAATGAACAAAAATAATAGGGGTTAGTTGCTGTTACTAAATGTTATTGTTTAGACTCTGTGTTTTTAATGCTTTCACAGGGTAATACAACACACTAAATTTTCCACTCAAAATGTCTGTTATTTTTTAATGATGCCATTATTCAGAGAGCATATAATTATATTTCTATGCAGTAGTGAGGACTTACCATTATAAAAATCTCACATAGTCACTCTTGTACAATCTTTATATGATAGTTGATGTAGTTAAATTCCTATTTCTTTCAGGGTGGACAAATCTGGAGCGGACACAAATGTTCAGAAAGACACGCCCAGGGCTGAGACTGTTCTTTCCCCCAAATCAAATACTGCTGTTCTAAGAAGCCACAATAGTTTCCTCAAAAGACTGGACACATTTTCTGTATCCTTTTTTTGCAATCTCAACATCCAAGGGACGTTTACTTTAAGATGGTCTAAAATAATATTATTATAATGTTCTAACTTTTCATTGACTTTATAGAAGTCACCAAAGTGCGTTTTGATTCCTATTTTGTTTCTTAGCGTTTTTACAGAACAACTTTTTCTCTATAAATCTTGAAAAAAAAAATGTACAATTATTTGATTGGAAGAATCACAAAACAGGTCATTTTGTTTTAAAGTCAAGAACCCTAACTCTCTCAGGCATTGACCTGGTTTGGCAAGCCGGCAGAGTTGAGTCCCTTGATTTGCGCTCGCTATGGATGGGAGAACATTGAGGCTGACATGCTGCAGTGCACTGGATGCAAGACCTTTCTGTGTGGAAAGTTGCCCCCAAAGACTGACATTGAAGAGTGTAAGCTTAATAACCTATTCCCTGCACGTCACACACTCGTTTGCATTAATACTCTCTTGCGCAAGAAGAAACCCTTAACATCCATGTGTACACATTCAATGTAGAAATAATAAATGCCGAATCTAAACTGAATGAAAATTCTCCCAAACAAAGCACACACAAGGAATAGGGCTTGAATCATGCGGCGTGAAATGGCTAATTTTGAAAATTGTTATAGTTTTTTTGGGCAAATCAGTTGCAGAGAAATCATGATTCCTCACGTAGGTCTTAGGCAAAGCCAACAGTAGAATGAAAAAATAAAGGAAGTGGCTAGCAGCACTGAAGTGATTCTATGTTTTCAAACCTATATAATCCGTTGTCTGAATGGAGAGTAGCACTTTTGCCCAGTCTTTGTGACATTGTCAATTTTGGTTTTAAAAAGTGATTTACAATATTTTGTTGCAACGTAATCCAATTCATCAAATTTGAGCTGATGTCCACTTTCACTAATTTTGTTTTCCATTACCTAGATTTCGCATGACTGTCCAATGTTATTTATAACCTATCAGAAAGACAGCAGCACAGGCAAAAATAATTCTACATAGTACATGGTTTGAAGACTAAATCTGAATTTAATTTTAAGATGAAAGATCCTGACAAGTTCCTTATCAGTTTTAAATACAGTTTATCAACTCCTCTGCCAGATTGAGGGGGGCGCCGTGGCCCTGGGGTAGAACATCGGCTTCCGACGCAAAAGGTCCGAGTTCGAGCCCTCGTGACTGCACTCCCTACTGGTTGGGTCAGTGTCGGTTTAATGTGACCGGCTGAGGCAGGTATCCCCGCCTTGTCTCATGCGTGGCTGCACATAAAATCAGTCAGTCTTGGGGTCCGTCCACAATATAGCCTAGATAGTGCTGGTGTTGGACGTTAAACCAACTCAACATCAACAACTCTGCCAGATTGAAGCTGACATTTTTTTTCTTCAACGTAACATGAATGAAAATATTATGGAATATTGATACAAAAAAATTGTTCATATTAAAATAATAATTTTCTGGGTCTTGATTGTTTATAACTTACACCAATTCAATGTGTGGATCCAAATATGATGTTATCTTTCAAATTTAAAAGAAAAAAGTTTTTTTTTCAATATAAATATCTGATGGTTTAGTATTGTCTTAACTTTGGTCGATCATAAATATATTTACATGTATATTTTTTTAAATGTGTGTTTTTATAATTCTTTAGACAACAAAACGTTGGAGAAGTTAAAGAAATGTCTTGTGACATCGCATGACCGCTTCTGTGTTCTTGGATGTTTTCCTTGTCCAGGTGTGTAGAACAATGTAGAACTTGTGTATGGTACATAATTATGTATAATTATGATAGATCATTCTGCCTTGGTATTATTGCCATGGTGTCAGCTACTCAAGTGTTTTTTTTATTAAGTTTACTATCTTTAGATCTTTGGCACATAACTGCATTGCTTTGACCTTTATGTAGTTGTAGAATTCTGTTTGGTTTTTATAGTTTTGAAGTAGATTTTTTTACATTGGAGTGGGCACAGTGGATAAAGCTATCCTCTCTTGATGAGGCATGTTTTTTTTATATTCATGATGTGATATTTCATCTAATTTCTTGGCAATGCATCTATAGATTAAATCGTTCACTTGTTGGGGAGTATGGCTTTGCTCTTTCGGTGAAGTCGCTTTAGAATTTATACATTCAATGCTTTCCTCTTTCGGCTTCCATAATAACGCCCTGAACATTTAGGCTGATATTTTTTATTTAATTGCCTTTTTGCTGCTGCCATATGTAAGACATTCTAGGCAATCCAGGCTCTTGTTGTCTATTTATAAATGTTTTGCAATATTGAACATTAGCCTGAAAAATTTCATATATCATTGGACAAATAAGAGCTGTAATACCAGCTGAAACCAATGCCCTCTTAACGGTGGCATATCATATGACCAGGTATAAATTGTTAGATCATTATCTATCCAATGATGAAGTAAGATTGGAAATGGGCTTATTTACTGTTAATTATTAAACCCACAAAAACTCACTGCAGTTGGACAACAAGCACAATTAATAATTTTTTTTCCTTCTGTTTCTTTTTTTATTATCGAGTATTTCAAAACAACAAAATAGATAGATCAAATTTTCACATTTACAAGGATATATATATCATAGCACAGTTATGACTAATACATTTCCTCTGATCAGCCGTACATGTACTCTATTTCTCTTTGTTCTCTACATCATTCGGGAAGCACCTTCCTTGGAAATCTTCAACCGTATGCTAAAGTTCTACCTTTTTGACGATTGAAATAGAGCCGACGAATATTGTAAATACCTGTAAGGATTCCTTGTGGCTTTTGAATGTAATATTGGTTTGTGTCAACATTGTATGATTTTTCTTCTTTTGTAAATGAGGTAATGGAAATTGGTAAGCGCATTGAGCATGACTGGCCATGGAAGTGCGCTATATAAATGCAATATATTATTATTATTATTATTATCTGCCAGAGGAGTTTTGCCATGTTCAGGTCGACGATGTACTTAGCCTTTCCACAAGCTTCATAGAGCGCGTCTCAGCCCTCGGTGAGATTCAAGACCACTTACCGCGTCTGGACTTTGCCTACCTAGAGGATCTGGTGGGTTGAGCTCTGTTGGTTTCTTAATGTCAAGCCTCAACAGCAAGATTAGATTGTAGATGGGTCCCACAACTTATGTCTGACAAATTTAAGTGCTGCTAGACGGATAACAGGACTCCTGTCTCAGCAGGTTGCGTTTTACTGACACTGTGTAACAGATTTGCTGGTGATGGTGGTAATCTGTTAGGCTCTGTTTGTCTAGGGGTATTAAAAATATTCACAGCCAATCACACGACTCGTCCATAGAAAATAAATCCGAAGTCCGCAAGTAACAATTTCAAACTGTTTAATCCAACAAAAGGGCTATACTCTACAATGTTTGTAGGACGGCTGAATAGTACAATTACTAGACTCTGGAAAACAATGTTGACTCCTGCCTAAATCTAATTAAGATTCTTATTTATACACAATTTCGTCGAATCATCCAGAACAAGAATTACGTAAATCATAAGAGAATATTCTCGGTACACCTCTTTAGCAATTAACAACCAATCAAAACAAAGGTAAACAAGAGGTGACGAGGTCATTACTATTCTAGGAGATTCGAGAAGGGCTGTGTTCAGTAAGCAAAACTCACAATCAAATTCTTAGGCTTGAAATACAATCGTTATGCAAACAAACAAGATAATGTACATACATCTAGCCAATCCGCACCCCAAAAGTTACGCACCTAAAAAGGGTGAGGAAATGAATAGATCAACTTATAGCACAATGCGTTACACACTGACCAAACCATTAGGGGGGCAAATCAATTTTTGCGGAGTTGTGGGTTTTGAAGGAGAGACCTCCAGATCAGGAGACTGATTTTTATCTCTTTATTCCTCTCCCCCTTCTCTATCTCTCCCTTTTTCGTCTTGAATTATTCTCTTTCTATCTCTTTCCCAACCTAACTCTCTCTCTGTCTGTCTGTCATACCTTCTATCTCCCGATCTATTTCTCCCTCCCCCTCCACTCCCTCCTTAACTCTTGTCTTCCCAAGTTATTCTCTTTCAATCCCCTTCCCAATCTTTCTCTTTCTCAATCTCTTTCCCGATCTTTCTCTCTCTCTCTCTCTCTCTCTCTCTCTCTCTCTCTCTCTCTCTCTCTCTCTCTCTCTTTCTCTCTCTCTATCTTTCTGACATACATAGAATGTTCTTTAAAAGTGAAAACCAGGGAAAATGTGAAAATCTGGATGATCAGGAATAAATGACTTCTCCCTAAATTCTCTGACTGTATTTATTTTTTTACCGTAATTGTATACATTTTGTACCTTTGTCATGGGATCTCTGTGAGACTCTACTCCTCGTTTTGAAGGACCAAAATAAATATTTGAGTCAAACATACAATTTCAGCAGAAATATGATAAACAATTTTTGTAAATTATTATTTTAAATATTTTCATATAAGTTCAAAAAATATTTAATGGTAATGTTTTATCCACTGATGTACGATTTTGGCAAATGTTGAAGTTTTTGGGGTTTTAAATGCTTTGTAATGCAGTGATATGATGAAAACAAAAATAATTTGGGGTATATAAAATTTGGGCAAACATTGTATTATAACTTTTTTTGTTATATTGCAGGGTTATGATGAAGGCCAGGCAGGGGCGTATTGCAAACGTAACCTGGTGACGGACAAAGACATCTCACCCGCAGCCGTCACTCTCGCCTTCACAGGCTGGGCTTGCAGCAGGTGATAAATACAGTCTTTTCATTGGGTTAAGCTCTGTATCCTAGATCAATCTTTCTCCATCACATGAGGTGTGGTGGCCCTGGGGTAGGACATCGGCTTCCGACGCAAAAGGTCTGAGGTTCGAGCCCTGACGATTTTGCTTGCTACTGGTTGGGTCGGTGCCAGTTTAATGCGACAGGCTGAGACAGAAGTCATGGTATCCCCGCCCTGTCTCGTGTGTGGCGGCACATAAAATTGTCAGACGTCAGTGATGCAGTATGCCATGTTGCTGTCTGCAAAAAGGTTCATGAGAAAAAAAACAAAACGCTATTGGCATCACATTCCTATTCAGCAATAGGTCAATGTCAAGTCTGACGTTTTTCAAATAAAACCTAGACATTGCTTGCAGGGCTAATAAGACCCCTGTCTCAGCCGATCACATTATACTGACACTGCTTCAACTTGAAGGGCACGTATTCCCCCCCCCCCCCCCCCCCCCTCAATTTGTCTGATCGTTGAGTAGAAGTGGGTACATGACCTCCCGATACGTAGTCTACCACTTTCATTTGTAGCAGCTCTGCTCTGTTAGTGAAAACATAGAAATCCACATTGTAACATCCATAAAAGTGATAATTTTACCTTTCTTCAGCACAAACAAAGAAGTCCTTATGTGTTCCATGTGTCGACGTAAGATTGGCCTGTGGAACTTCACGCCTCTCGGTGCTGGGCAGAGGTGCGATCGTGGAGAGAGTTCAAGTGAAGAAGGTGAAGAGGACTCGGAGCCCAGAGTGAAAAGAAGAAAATTTGCTGTGAGTTTGAACTTTCTATCTCCTCTTTTGGGCAATAAAGTCTCTATAGAGCTGACGTTGGACATTAACTTAAGCAACCAGTTCAACTCTTCTCTTTAGTGAGAGATTTTAGAGCTCTTTCTGTGTCTCTGTCTGTCTCTTTCTCTTTTTTTCTCTCTCTCTCTCTCTCTGTCTCTTTCTATCTCTCTGTCTGTCTCTCCGCCTCTCTCTTTGGATTTGGTGTCTCCTAGGTTCCCCTGGGGGTTTCTATACTGGAATAGGTGGCCTTTATGGAAGACAAAAGGTCAAAGTCGAGACAAGACATAGTTGACCCTATGCTAGTCAATTCTGCTACTACAAGGCTAGTCCTCTCATTTTAGGGATTCTAAATTTCTTACGAGTTTGAACTTCAAAGGCTGAAAATAATTTTATGGGTATTGTGTTATGTTCTAGAATCACCATACAAAGTCGCCAGGAGAGATTTATTGAGAAGTAGAACTGCAATACAAAAGCCATTTTCTGTATACAAAATTCGTATGTGTTACACATAAAATAAAATTAGTTATTATGTATGTCTGATTAAAACTGAGGCATGGTATGAAATGAAAATAGTATTGCTAAAAATCGAATTGCAAAGGCAGTGGCCCCAATTATGAATGCAAATTCACAGAGAGTATTGGAACAATAGACATGACCTCTAATTTAAGATTCAAGGTAGCGAATCTGATGATGTTTAAGATAAGATAAGATAATCCTTTATTGTCCCATAGGGAAATTTTTCGTGGTCATACATACATAAATACACCAGTTGTACATGTGTGACATAAAAATTAGTGATGATAATAATAATAGAATATAATGAGCTATTTCAAACACACAACTCTTCACGCATATACAAGAATACATTTAATACTGCATACAAACACAAAGTTCCCGACTGCGATTCTCCCGACCCGGAGACCAACGTTCGCCCCGCTCTAGTTAAAGCTATTTTGTAGTCGCTTATGGATGTTGGTATGAATGAGTTTTTGTATCTATCTGTTCTTGCTCTTTTTGATAATAGTCTGTTGCTTCTTTTGGACGTTTCGTATTCACTATGTAGAGGATGGTTTGTGTCTGATGTAACACATTTAGCTTTTTTAATTACTTTGTTAATCTCTTCAAAGTTAAAGTCTTTGTTGTTTGTTATTGTTCCGATTAGGCAAGAGTCGTCCGCAAATTTCATTAATTGTGTGTTTGTGTCGGGGGGAGGGGGGGGGTTTGTTCTGGTTTTTAACCCTCGTAGTGTTTACGGCCGATTAAATTGGCCGTAAAGTCGCTGCTGTGGTGTTTCGGCCGATCTGATCGGCCGTAAAAGAGGCTTTATTTTATGGTTGACTAAAGGTTCTGTACACTGCCAAATAAATCGAAACTACTCTTATAGGAATAATGAAGAGTTCCACTTCCTTCCAGTGTTGTTTTGAATGCAGACAACAGCTGTTTTCAGCTCAAAACTTTGTTTACATCTTGACACTTGATTTTCTCTTGAAAGCCACAAACTCTAATAATTTATAACCAAGGAGCAGGTCCATCAGGAAGGAAATTACTTACTCGAGAACAAGTTTTAAATGTCTTAGATTGTTAGATTGATGATCATTTTGATATTTTTAGTTTTTTATCTAGAGCTAGATCTAGTAGTGGCAGTGAAGGCGGGGAGCCAGATCTAGATTTAGATCTAGACATAGGGATTCAGTTCCAAGAGCCGTTGAGTTATAAGTAGATAGAAACGGAGATGTAGATCCAGTCAATAAAGAGACCTGAATAACCATACCAGGTAAGTACTCAATCTACTTCTGCATGCTTTTTACGTGTATTCTTTTGTGTTGGCAATGGTCAGAGAGAAAACTTAGGCTCTACTTCTCGTTTATGTTTCACTTGTTCTGTTGCATGAAGCTGCTACAGCTTGTTTACTCTTGGTGTGAGGCTATTACACCTATACATTTTCTGAAAGCTGAATAAATTCTCTAAAACTTTTATTCTTATCTTTTTGAGCTAAACTTATTGGTTTCCAAGTTATTTGGTGACAAAGTAGATATTTGTTAGGCTATAAACCTGACCTAGGCATTTCAAGGCCACGGTCAAGGTCACAAAACACTTGTATGGTACCGAAACCCGCTTCAAAATTTTCTAGACCCTTTCAGCTTTCAGAAAATGTATAGATTTTATGGTTTATAATAAATATTTGCTGCCTCCCAGTCTAGTTTATGACCCCTATATAAATTACCAAATATAGCCCGACACCACACACTAAATATTAGCGACACTTGTAGGGTTAAAAGAGAACACAAGGTACGCAAAAATTTAATAGAACTACTACAAAATGACTTTCTGAGGTTTTTGTTTGTTAATATTTCTGATGTCTTTCTATAGTTTTTTGGGAAATTTCATTCCGAAAAGGATGGTAGGGTTGAAGGTTTGGTAGATTTTTTTTTTAATAGCTCTGCTCACCCTTATACTTATGTCCGTTATTTTTTTAAATAATTTTGTCCAGTCTTCCACAAACAAAGCCACACTCAACCCTGTGGATGAGCACAGTCACTGGTGTCCCTGGATTCGAGAGGTTCTTGTCTCGACGAAATCTCTGTCGTCCGCCAACCTGTTCCCATCGTCGTCACCTGAGCCCGCGTCTTCAAAGAGCATCCCTGTGTTCATCGCGGCTCTGAAGTCAATAGCGCCAGGCTTGATGGACAACAACACTGGCTTGGCTGCGGGGATGAAGAAGGTTGGTGACTCAACGGTGTGTTAGTTTTAGGCAGTCTTTGTATACTTAGGTGACCCCTTTTTTTTTGGTATCACTGTTAAGCTGGTAAAAAGTTTCGCTTTTGTTTTTTAAAATAATTTTGTGGTTGTTGATAAAGTCAGTTTTCTTCTATTGTAATGTTTGTTTTTTCTACCTGTAAGGATGAATATCTTCCTTTTGGGGTGATAAATTATTTTCCTTTGAGACTTCAACTGTGATGACAAAATCTTTGTACAGTCAAACCTGCTCAAGCATTAATGACATCTTTGGTGTTATCAAAACTCGACTATTGTAACAGCTTACTAGCAGGCCTTCCTGATAAAACTTTACATAAATTACAGATTGCCCAAAATAATGCTGCTAGGGTAATCTATCGGCGTAAAAAACGAGACCACGCCAAACCTATTTTATATGAGTTGCATTGGCTTCCCATTAAAGAGCGCATTAAGTACAAAATAGCCCTTACTTGTTTTAAATGTTTAAATGGCACAGGCCCTGAGTACCTCAGTGAATCACTCACTGTTTATGCGCCAAATAGATCACTTAGATCCTCAGCAGACACCAAAGTTCTTGTTGTGCCCCGTAAGAAATATAAAATGTTTGGGGAACGCTCATTTTCTTGCATAGGTCCAAACATTTGGAATAATTTACCAACCCATATACGTAATCTTGAAGATGAACAAACTTTTAAACAAAAACTTAAGTATCATCTTTTTTTAAACACCTACTTAAATACATAGAACGCAATTAATTTTAGTTTTCAATTAAATAATTTTTATTTTATTTATAACTACTCCAATATACACTTTATACACATATTTTTTAAAAATTAGATATAAATTTACTAAGCTTAAATCGTATACATAACAAACCTATGCTTTCATCTTACAATTTTTAAGGTTAAATTTAGATTTCGTTGATATATTCTATTTATAAAAATGTCTTCGACAAAACTTAATTTACATCTTTAATCAACATGTGTAAGTGAACGTACATGTGTGTGTATGATAGAAGAAGAGGAAGAAGAAGAAGCAAAGGGAGAGGAGTGGTACATGTGCATAAACAATAAAAGCAACAACAATGACACTATATGACATGTACTGGCACGTTCCTATTTGCTTTTTATTCCTTACGAACCTTCGGTGGTCTAGGGTCTTTGAACTCATTGTATGTTAACCAAAATTCAGCAATATTTATATAAGCCATTGATCAAAACCTAATTTGTCAGTGTTGGCACATGTCCGCACATATACTGATCGACCAATGTTGGCCAATAGGTGCTGCAACTGGTGGTGTCAGGTATTTATATAACTATAAGACACACTATGGACGATGGATAGATCTAGATAAGATCATTAAGGACGGATGTGCAGAATTTGATCAGAGTACCATTACCAGTGTTCAAATAAACAATTTATAACATCTATAAATTTATAAAGCAAATTTAGCTTTAATCAACAGTCTGGTTCTTATAAAACTTGGATTATAAGCCTATAGGATAGGTAGTAAACCATGACTCACAATTATTTCTTTTATAATTTTGGTCAAGCGCAGTAAGCTAATCAAAACAAAATACTATTAATAGATCTAGTAAACAAACCAAAGCATAGAAGATCAATGTCATTGCATTTTAACTTGTAAAATGATAAATGTATTACAATCACAATGTGCTTCCATGGATCAAATTTTATATGTCAATAGCATACATTAAAATAACAACACAAAGTAGGGAGGAAAGGTATTTTATTTAAGGACTTCCTTTCTTCAAGTTTGAGTAATTTAAGTACTGTAATCGAATTTACCCAGTCTTTTTGCCCCACCTGTCCATATGATTGCACAGACTGCAATGCTTTCGTTGTGCCAATAGATGATCTTATCTAGATCTATCCATCGCAACTGTGATGACAAAATCTTTGTAACAGTCAAACCTGCTCAAAAACATTAATGACATCTTTAGTGTTATCAAAACTCGACTATTGTAACAGCTTACTAGCAGGCCTTCCTGATAAAACTTTACATAAATTACAGATTGCCCAAAATAACGCTGCTAGGGTAATCTATCGGCGTAAAAAACGAGACCACGCCAAACCTATTTTATATGAGTTGCATTGGCTTCCCATTAAAGAGCGCATTAAGTACAAAATAGCCCTTACTTGTTTTAAATGTTTAAATGGCACAGGCCCTGAGTACCTCAGTGAATCACTCACTGTTTATGTGCCAAATAGATCACTTAGATCCTCAGCAGACACCAAAGTTCTTGTTGTCCCCCGTAAGAAATATAAAATGTTTGGGGAACGTTCATTTTCTTGCATAGGTCCAAACATTTGGAATAATTTACCAACCCATATACGTAATCTTGAAGATGAACAAACTTTTAAACAAAAACTTAAGTATCATCTTTTTTTTAAACACCTACTTAAATACATAGAACGCAATTAATTTTAGTTTTCAATTAAATAATTTTTATTTTATTTATAACTACTCCAATATACACTTTATACACATATTTTTTTAAAATCAGATATAAATTTACTAAGCTTAAATCTTATACATAACAAACCTATGCTTTCATCTTACAATTTTTAAGGTTAAATTTAGATTTCGTTGATATATTCTATTTATAAAAATGTCTTCGACAAAACTTAATTTACATCTTTAATCAACATGTGTAAGTGAACATATATGTGTGTGTATGTTTGTATATATGAATGTGTATGTATATATATGTATGTGTGTGTATGTATATGTATGTATATATATGTATATGTGTGTGTATATATATGTATATATAAATATGTGTATGTGTATATATGTATGTATGTATGTATGTATATATAATTATATAATTATATATGTTTATGTATGTGTGTGTAGATATACATAGATACCGTAAATACAATGATTGTTTATGATTGTTTAAACACATTCTTAATATTAACTTTTAGGTAATATGTCTTGTACCTTTCTAAATGTATTATTTTTATTTGATATTTTACTGCTCTGAATGTCATATATTATTTCATAGTTATACATTTTTAGTCCACCACTAAGGTTTTTATTTCTAAGTTTTAATAATGTTACGCGCATAGAGCACCACCTTTGTGTAGTGGTTATGCGCGCTAGAAAAACTATGTATTATTATTATTATTAAGCGACCACCTGTCTAAGACGACCACCTGGTCAAGCGACCAGCTATCCACCACCCCCTTGGTTTTTTACTATATAAATACACCCCATAAAACGACCACCTCTCCAACGCGACCGCGACCACCTATTTTCTCTACCAAAATGGTCTTTAACCTGTTAAAGCGACCACCCCATAACATCATTTACCAGTCTTGACCATGAAAGGTGCGGCAAACAAAAGATGACTTAACATTCGTATGTTTGTTTGACATGCTTACTGACCACCATGAGCCAGTGCGTCGATGTTGGGAAGATTGCGTGTCTAGACAGGTGTCAGACAAGAAGGCCTCGGTGAACGGCGGATTGTAACTTCAAAAGACCATGAATGGAGGTTCCTCCTCCTCCTCCTTCCTCTTCTTCTTCTTCTTCTTCTTCTTCTTCTCTTTCTTCTTCTTCTTCTTCTGCCTCTTCTTCCTCTTCTTTTTAATGGGCCGTACGACAGTCTAAGCCTTTGTGGTTGGGAACTCAAAACGGAAAGTTTTGACCTGTCCAAGACGACCACTTTGACCCAGGATCTTCAGTGGTCGTCTTAGACAGGTTTGACTGTATCTATTTCCTGCAAAGTTTTGGTGTCCCAACTCACTACCAATTACACCAGTTGTCCTCCATCCTGACACCAACAATGTACTCTATCTAACACGTCTTGTTTCTGAGAGCAGGAAACCTTCTTACTAGAAAACCTGTGCTCTATCACTTACTCCATTCACCATCACCAATGATCCAACCCTTTGTCTCCCACAGCCTTATGACAGAGGGAATAATGACACAATACTGGTACTCACCATTTAGATTTAAAAAAAAAAAAGATAGCTACAATCCATTCTGCAATTGAAGTAATCAAACACTAAAACATGTCTCTGCTTCATTAGTCAATGGCACAGCTCAGGGAAATCACAGGTTATATGCAGAAATTCAGTAGAAAAAGAAGACATAGGGTACTTAGGAGGCACTTCATATAAACAGAGAGAACGCTCTATCACTTACTCCATTCGCCCTCACCCGACCCTCCAGCCTCCTTTCCAAACCTTACATCACTAATGTACTCTACAATCCAACCCTTGTCTCTTAGAGCCCTATGACAGAGGGACTAATGACACAATACTGGTACTCACCAGTCATTCATCCTCACCCGACCCTCCAGCCTCCTTTCCACACCTTACATCACTAATGTACTCTACAATCCAACCCTTGTCTCTTAGAGCCCTATGACAGAGGGACTAATGACAAAATACTGGTACTCACCAGTCATTCATCCTCACCCGACCCTCCAGCCTCCTTTCCACACCTTACATCACTAATGTACTCTACAATCCAACCCTTGTCTCCCAGAGCCCTATGACAGAGGGACTAATGACAAAATACTGGTACTCACCAGTCATTCATCCTCACCCGACCCTCCAGCCTCCTTTCCACACCTTACATCACTAATGTAGAGATGTTAGGTTGGGAACAGAGAATCTCGGGATACTGTCTCCCTGATTACTGTTTTATGACCATGAGTGGTCAGTAAGTAGGACACCCGACCCTCCAGCCTCCTTTCCAAACCTTACATCACTAATGTACTCTACAATCCAACCCTTGTCTCTTAGAGCCCTATGACAGAGGGACTAATGACACAATACTGGTACTCACCAGTCATTCATCCTCACCCGACCCTCCAGCCTCCTTTCCACACCTTACATCACTAATGTACTCTACAATCCAACCCTTGTCTCTTAGAGCCCTATGACAGAGGGACTAATGACAAAATACTGGTACTCACCAGTCATTCATCCTCACCCGACCCTCCAGCCTCCTTTCCACACCTTACATCACTAATGTACTCTACAATCCAACCCTTGTCTCTTAGAGCCCTATGACAGAGGGACTAATGACAAAATACTGGTACTCACCAGTCATTCATCCTCACCCGACCCTCCAGCCTCCTTTCCACACCTTACATCACTAATGTACTCTCCCTTGTCTCCCAGAGCCCTATGACAGAGGGACTCCGCTGTTTCAGGCGTGCACTACATACCTGGTCCTCCCCCAAGACAAACACAGAGACGGGCAGTCCACAGCAAGCCCAGCGCATCCCTGCCAAGACCTCATAGCTCATAGCCGTCAAACACAATCCCAAGATACTGCTCCTGATTATTATTATTAAATTTGGTATACATTTAAAAAAATTGTGTTCATGTTTTATTTAAATTTTGCTGGTTTACTAATATTAAAAGAAGAGAGATCTGTTGATATAATAATTTTAAAAAATCAGAGATAGGTGGTTTACAGCAAGCCCAGTGTATCTTGATTACAACCTGATACATCATATTGCTGCAAGCAATCTCAAGATCATACATTATTATAGCGCATGTCATCACTCTTTGAGTCTGTCTATGTGCTTTACATAATTATTAGTAATTAAATATACTTCATAATCTTAGAGATTTACTATAATGTTGCTGTTTTTTGTTTTGTTTTTCTTACTTTAAATTTTAATTGAAATTGGGAGCCTAGTCTCCCCTACTTTCCCCTTTGGTCGCTCATTTATATATATTAAAAAAAAAAATTCAAGATGTTGAACAATGTCACATGACATAATTTGCATACTGTTATTAATTTTTCTAAGTTAACTGTCATTTGTCCAGAGTCTACACTTATTTAAAATTGGCATAGTTTACAAAATATAATAACACTTTAAAAATAAATATGGCCATTGGAGTAAGCAACTGGAAAAAAAAAAGTTTTCTGTGTGTTATCAAACAAATTTCCCTTTAATTTTCAACTGACAAATACAATGTAAGTACGAGTAGTTTTGTAAACTTCATTTTAAAAATAGGCAAAGTAGTGAGTGGCCACAATAAATATTCATGTATCAATTATTGTTTATCTTAGTCAGTGGGGGATTTTAAAATTCCTGAGGCTTGAGTTTAAAACCTGAGGTCCCATTATTTGTAGGGTAAAAACTCTCCCTTAGTTTTACTTCTAGCTTCCCTGGGAGAATCCTATACAGCAGCAGGTCCCAAGACCTACGTCTGACAATTTAAAAGCTGCCACTCACAAGACACTATTTTTCTGTGTCTCAAAATGGCTCAGAACAAAATGGAAGGAAGAAGAGGGAAAGGCAGACCCAGGATTAAGTGGTACGACGACCTAAAAGAATGGTCAGGGACCCAGCTACATGTGAACCTCAGACTGGCGCACGACCGTTTGGCATGGGAATATATGTCACGCCAATCCCGATGGGACCTTGTAAGATGTCTCTGCTTCATCAGTCAATGACACAATATAGTGGTACTCACCATTTAGATTTAAAAAAAAGATAGCTACAGTTCATTCTGCAACTGAAATGGACCTTGTAAGATGTCTCTGCTTCATCAGTCAATGGCACAGCTCAGGAAAATCACAGGTTATATGCAGAAATTCAGTAGAAAAGTAAGGAACAGAGTACTAAGGAGGCACTTCATATACACAGACACCGCCTTAGAGAGAATTTTGGGTGAGAATAAATCTGACTTTCTTTATATGTCGAGAGTCCAGGATATTTTTGCAAAGTCTTGGGATGTTATTCCTGGAAAAGTCCTGGAATGTAATTCTTGACAAGGTGTGGAAAACCTGTATAGTAAAATAAATCTTTTAGGCTGTTCTCTAAAGGTTTATCTTGAGTATAAGCGCAACTCCACTGTAAATAAAATTAGAAGACAGACAATTTGAGACCATAAATTGAATCTAAATGAGAAAATACGAATCTGAGACATCATAAAAGCCTGAAATTTTATTCAAATTTCTAGGTGCATATATTTATTATGTAAGATAATGAATGCTATTTATATACAAGGCCGGCTACACAAGAAATGGCAACAAAAAAATGTATGTACAGGTTTACGCATACACAGGGCAGATCAAATTTGAAAACACTCTTCGCATGGATAAAATATTGGGAAAGGCAAAAAACTAAAAGCAATACTTTCTGGAATCAAATTGCAACTTTTTCAGATACAGTCAAAAAAGTTTAAAGAAAACTTAAAGAAAGTTTTTCTCCAAAACTTGCTTCAGAACATTCAATTTGAGGGGGAAAAAATCAAAATTATATATTTTGAATACGAATCTTTCTCTTTTAAATGTTATTGCAGAGTCTAGATAATTTGAATCAGCACATAGGTCTTTTTTTTTAATTTGCAGTGCAACCATTTTGCCATCTTTCTTTGATGACTATAAGGAAATACATTGTACTCTATAATTTCTAGTCTCCCAGAGGTTAATTCGAATCTCTCATAATAGTAAGTCAACTATTCAGACTTGAAAGCATTAGATGAAATGATAAAATGGTCTTTTCTTTTTTTTCCACTTTTTATCTAGGATGACTTTTTTGATTTAAAAAAAACAAAGTTATCAAAAACATATTAAATGTACCAGATAAAGTGATAAAACCGCATCTTTGATACTCTAAGTAAGCTTCCTGAAATAAAATATCCCTCATAAATATGAAGTCAACTTTATAATGTACAGCACAATACACTGATACTTGAGACCAATCATATTTTCTCTCCGAGTTTGAATTAATTTGATTGCACTATTTAGAAACTACAGATATGGCCAGTTGAAATAATGAGTTGACTGAGTCAGTTTAACGTCCACTGTCAGCACTATACAGTCTATATTGTGGACAGGCCCCAAGGCTGATGCCTGATAATTTTTTGTGGAGAGCAATTGGTGTTCTTGTCTTATAAAGTTATAGCTTTTACAAAACGACTGAACTAAGATTTGGAGAGAAAAAAGCACTTCTCAAACTTTTTAATTTGTATGGAAAGTTCAGAAAAGAAAATGTAGAAGTAAGAATGACTGATCATTTTTTTTAAATAAATTTTCTGCACACGGTTGTCTGCCACTAACTAAAAAATCACAAAACAAACAGTTTCATATATTTTTTACTCTTGAAATGATCCATCATTATAAATATCTTGATATGCCAGCTATGGCTAAGTAAAATTCAATTGAAAACTGGTAGAAACTGTAGAATACTTTTAGGCTTTGTCTCGAAATCAGTACAAACATGTTATTTAAATGGAACGGAATCCTATATGTTTTTCCTCTTTAGCTTCAGTATTGTAGTTCAAAATCCCTGCTTACAAAAGGAACCCTATACCTGAAAATCTCATAATGAACATGACATTGGCAAAGCAAACCAGCACAGCTGTGCCAAATAGGAACTGAACTTGATAAGTTTCCTTTCTTTAGAATGAGAAATAACTAAAAATCCCTGCTCACAAAAATCAAAAACAAAAAAAAACTACTCCTTACTAGCATCATTATGACATTGACAAAGTATGTTACTCCAAAGTCTAAATGAACATGATAAGTTTTCTATTTTGACATTAGCTGTTGAAAATCACTGCTTAAAAAAAAAAATTTTTTTTAAATACAACCTCAAAACCCTAACTTCTTACAAGCATGAACATATGACAGAGGCATTATGAATGATTAGAAAAAAATGAAATTATCATCCCAAAGTGTGCATAGCGGCCTTGAAGAAGGGAAGGAAAAAAAGTATGTATATTATATATGAGTAAGATGCAGAAAATTTACATAGCTTTACTTCTCTTTTTCTTACATTTACATGGATTATACAAATAAATCATTGATCATCATTATGTCACTGTCACACCAGAGATAAACTCAAATCGCATTCACTTTTATTAGCCTTAGCTTCCCACAAAACACTAATGGACTGCAATATACATTAAAGAAAAAAAGAAAAAAAAAGGAGAAATGATTTTGATCTATAGTTGTTCCAACCTATTAAGTGGTCCATGCATTGAATTTATTAAAAAAAAAAGCCCCAACTTTTCTTGAGTTCTTTTCTCCTGGTGTAAAGAAAGAGCAGTAAAGCCAAGATTAGGTGAATCACTAAAAGTAAAGTATTAGTACATAGACCATCAAAGATAAAATTAAAAAAAAAACTTATAGGCTTAAGCAATAAAAAAAAAAGAAATCCTTACATATATCAGCTACATTCATGATATATTTTAGTACATCTAATCTAAAAGTTACTTTCCAGATTTTTATATTCATTTCCATACACATGATATACACAATTAAAAACAAACAAACAACTCCACTCATAATGACTAAAGATTTTCTTTGCAATCTGGACATTTAAAAAAAAAAAAGACTTCAACAGGAAAAAAACAAACTACATTGTAATGTGCAGTTTTGCATCAAATGAGAAAACGATTATCTGCCTGAGGAGAAATACAATCTCTCTTCAACTCAATGACTAGGTATAAAAAACTCACTGTCTGTATTTTTTAGAATAGAATTACCATTTACTCTTTCCACATCCACCCAAGTTTATAATTACCAAAATTCATAAAAATTCTTAGAAAATTTACCCAACTTGCGGTTTGGAAAGTGTAAAAGACGTAAAGACTATTCTACAAGCTTTTTTAAAATTATCTTCACGGCCCTTGGTAATGTCAGCGTTATTCCATCTATTGATTTTGATTAACTACAAAGTCTTGTTTTTTAAGTTGGTGATACATTTTCAGTCAATATAGAATATGATTAGCAGCAGGGATGATAATTATTCAGATGGGGCTAAGATACATGTATCAACATCATTGCCATCATCATAATCTAGAGAAAAGAACACAAAAACAGTGTATCATTAAAAATACACTTACAGATATTGTAGTTTATTTTACTATTCTACGAATAAAAACTTGAAACAAAAAAAAAAAGCCTATTTCAAAGGGAGAGATTATTTGGATAACGAATTACTCAAATACTGCAAACTCCCCTTCTTTTCATTCGTTGCATTAGAGAATTACTTACCTTGTTATCTATATAGTGCAAACCACTCAGTTTTCAAAATCTAATAATGCATTGAGTGAGTTTAATGACTTCTGACATAGTTTACGAATTTTTTTAAAGGGATTCCGTGTGTAACTGAATCTGGCAAAATTTATGATATTACACAATAATTTTTCTTTAAAACAAAATTCTAGTAACATTCTTATCATGAAGTCTTAATTCTAAAATAAACTAGTATTTTAACAGTCTAAACATCCCCTTGTTTTCATTATGTGGACAACAGATTAGCTAAATAGTTGGAAGTCCCCCTGCTTTCATTATATGGCTAACATGTTAGCCAGGTAGTATAAGTGTTACTACGATTTTGTAAATAACAAGTTACATACATTTTTAACCTAATTTTTTTAAATACTCAAAATTTTTTGCATTTTAAAAATGAAATAGGACATTATAGTTATAAATGAGCTAACCAAATGGTTTATACTCCCACTTGTTTTCAGCATTTGGATAACATGTTACCTAAATAATCTCAGCCTATTAAAAAAAAACAATATAAATGCCCTAATATTGTTTGCTGTAAAGATTTAAAACATGCACATTGCCACAAGTAATCAAACAAA
Organism: Elysia chlorotica; assembly: GCA_003991915.1. Lineage (NCBI taxonomy): Eukaryota > Metazoa > Mollusca > Gastropoda > Plakobranchidae > Elysia > Elysia chlorotica. Next base: position 331,386 of record RQTK01000448.1, read on the forward strand.
AAAATAAACTTGCCTAATATTAAAAAAAAAAAAAAAATTAAGTTTCAAAGAAAGATCTAGCACAGATTTAAAAAGTGTTCACACTAGCATTACAAAATAGAAAACATCAAAATATAGTTACACTGAAGGTAGAACCAAGGTTTGGTTTGGTTTGGTTGGTTGGGTTTTAACGTCCAACGTCAGCAACTTATGGCTATATCGTGGACGGGCCCCAAGACGGACGTCTGACAATTCTATGTGCTGCCACACACGAGACAGGGTGGGGATACCATGACTCCTGTCTCAGCCGGTCACATTATACTGACACCGACCCAACCAGTAGGGATTGCAACAGCCAGGATTCGAACTCGGGACCTTTTGCGTAGGAAGCAGATGTTCTACCCCTGGGCCACCGCTTCCCCCGCCCTCAACATAGAGTCCATTGAAAAACAAAAAAAAAAACTACCATAAAGAGTCTTCTGATACAAGAAATGTTGTGACATGACGTTACTAAATTAGTCTTAGTATATGGGAATGGGGCAGAATTATATTACACAGTGTGAAAGTAATATTCATATATGATAACGTAATGCATGTCATTTTGACCACTAAATGTTCCATATGAAGTTTTTTTTACTGAAAAATTATTCACTCTTGCTTGCTCTTGCATTTGTGACTAATTTTCATCTTGAGGTTCAAACTTTTAAAATCAGACACTATTTCTTTTTCCAACAATTTTCGCAAAGCAGACACAGCCATATTTCATAATTTGTATAAGTTATCTCTTAACTGCTTTAGCCTGTTAAATTTTACAGAAGAATTTTATGGACCTTACCTAAGCTTCCCCAAGGTTACTGTCTTATATCCTGGGAATATTTTATCCCAAAAATTGTTAACACAGAAATACTAGGAAAGAGTTTGGCAATGTCACACTATAATTATTGAGTAAAAAGGTCAACATGTAAATGCGTGATAAAAAATTAAAAAACAATAACTGACACTGTCAATTTTGATTATTTTATAAGACAGCTGACGATTTAAACCTCCTTTTAAAAATATTTGATTATTTCAGTCAAGCATACTTACAGTTACTAATTTACTTTTATTGTAAAATGTCCAACCTCATTTACAAATATACTCTAAATCTTTCTGTACTTTAGAAATGTGATAGGACATTATAACGTTACGAAAAACTGCTCAACTTGTTTCAGTACTGAGAGTATGTCACACACATTTAAGGGAAAACACCATAATGGCTATGAGAAGATGATCAAAAGAAAAGCATGAATCTTCAAACCAACCACAACATGCATAAAAAAAATAATTTTAAAGTACACATTATCCCAATTCCATATGGATCATAAACGCATGGAAAATCAATATTTTGCTGTACAGTCAATCTTCACTTTAGTCGTTATCTTAACCATATGCACATATCCATGTATTCTTCACTCATCAGCCAAACCAAACTTTCTTTATTCTAACATGTAACCCACGGCAACTCCCTCAAGGAAGACTTTCTAACTTAAGACTTGAGATTTTTTACTGAAAATAGCCAAAAAAAAAAAAAAGGTTCTGACGACAGTGATATTGACAGATTTTATTTTCATAGTTTTATGTTTACCTAATATTAGTTGAGATGGATTAAAAGCAATTGAGAATTTATCATTCCAACAGTAAATTAAAAATTTAGTTCAAAGTATGTACTGCTTTCCCTTGCTTATCATTCAAAGAAAATTAATGTACAATCATTCGACATTAGTGATAATTATTTTATGTCTAGGTTAAAAGATGATGTGTCGACAGTGTCTTAAAATGAAAAAAAAAAGAAAGGAAAATTTAAAACATATCTGACATAAAATATTTTCAAGATGAAGTAAAACTGTAAAGTTAAAAAAAAAAAGAGAGAGCAACAAATTTTAGCCTTGCAAGCTAATTCCCATAAATCAGAAAAAAAAAGAGTTAAAAAAAATCATCAAAAATTTCTCTGAAAAAAAAATATATTCTTTACTATATATATAATAAAGGCAAAAAAAAAAAGGAATCAAATTAAATTATTTACAATTTCCCTTAACAAAAAAAAGTGTATCTATGGCTAAGAAAAAAAAAAGTCAAAGATGAAGAATTGGAAAAGACTAAATCTGCTGTCTGATGAAAAAAAAATGTTTTTTTTTTTAACTATAAGACTGCAGAAATATTTTTAAAAAAAACAACAAATAAATAAAAGAAAATTTAAAACATTATTTGCATGAGATTAAAAAGTGCATATTCATCTATACATACATACATATAACATCACCGCACCCAAAATTGTTTAGCAAAAAACAAACTTGCAAGTCTGATTAAAACCACCACACACACTCATACATGTACACAATCATATCATCATCATCATCAGCTACACTAGTTGTTTTTTATACTGCATGACAAAAAAACGGGACAGATGGATAGAGAGAGAGAGAGGGCCCCCAGCCCCCCAGAATGAAGTGTAGCCAGCGAAGGTCCCTTCCCTCCAACTCCCACCACCCCCGGAGGGAGGGAGATAATATTGAGGTACAGGACCCGGAGTAGGAGTCTTTTTAGTGAGTACCTGCTGAGCGACCTTCTGTGCAGGACAAGGCTGAGGACCATGCGAAGTCCACACCGTATAGAGACTTGTATCAGACGTCTGGTTTTTTAAAAAAAAACAATAAACGATGAACTTAACATTTCACATCTGGGAACATAGCCTGCCACAAAAAAAAACAACCAAGAAAGATGACATTCAACATCTCTAAGACCCCCCCTCCTCCACCCCCCCCCCAAAAAAAAAAAAAAAAAAAAACACAAAAAAAAGTTGACATTCCATATTTTAAACAAGCCTGCCAAGTCAAAAACAAAACAAAAAGAAATTGATATTTACATATCTCTGAACAGTTTTTTTTTCATGTGACCAAGAGAAAGGTGTCTTGTCCCCCAAAAAGAAATGTATTGAATAAAAAAACTGTTTAACTACATTTCGCAATAGAATGAAGGAACGTTTTCTAAGAGGTTGGATAAATGGAAGCTCACTATACTTTCAAAGAAATCAGTAAGCCATTTTTATTTTGCTTAAGATGCAAACATTGGAGTAAGAATCAAGATGAAAAATAAATTATACACCTTTCAAAAGCTAATAATTCATTTCATTTTAATTATATATATCGTAAAGATTTTGCTTTTACAGTTCCCTTTTCTTTTATTTTAATAAAGACATCACAAATAGATATCCCATCACGCTGTACATATGTTAATATGCTCCTATGCTTGCATCTTTTTGTATTTATCTGCACATATTCCATTTTTATATAATAAATATCAAAGCTTTTACCCATTGTTACATTGTGGAAATTCGCCAAAATAGTTTGCACGTGTCAAGAAACAGGCCTTGACCAAACGGAGTTATATTTTGCATATACAAGCTGTATAAAAGAGTTTTATTTGAAAGATAAAAAGCTTAAGTTTTCAAATCAAGACCTTAAAAATAGTGCGATTCCATTAAGTAAAATCATGTGATAGAAAAAGCTTAATCATATTGAATGAAAGCAAGTTCTCAAACTTACCGCGGACTCTCTTTTTGTACTCCTCAGGTTTGTGTAAATATAGCGCAGCAGCATCCCCATTCAGTGGGTCTACAGGATTTGGGTAGGTCAAAAGCTGCGGTAAGAACGACTCAAAGATGTTGGCAAGATCTGAAACACCCAAATGCAAAATAGGAAATACAGAAACAATTTAATTAAACCGCACAGGATTTTTGGAACCACAAGTTCATAGACAGACAAAAACATAATGTGACGTTTGCATACATGTATAAATAATATATTTTTTGTAAAACCTTTAAAAAAAAAAAGTAAAAAAAGAGGATGTATTTTAGTATTAACCATGTTTACATGAAAGGAAATAAACAGCACCCTCTCTCCCCCATAAAAAGTTAAAAAAAAACAACAACAACCTAGTGCAATTTCCATAACTTTGGTGGTGAAGAAAGAGGGTGGTCAAGGGGACTACACCCCCCCTGGAGCTAAATATTTTCAAAATTCTTGTGTGTCTAGAGAGGCTCTGAGAATCCAGAATGTCCCAGAGACGTTAAATGGTTATATTTATTAAAATTAAAGAAAATAGATGTATTACAATTTCTATTCCTCCCTAACAGATACTTGCCTATGAAAAATGCATGCAACAGATTTTCTTTTTTGCCGGCTTCCAATTACACCTATTTATTGTGTATCTCTATCCGCCTCAACAAAGTTTACTTTTTCTCTACATCTGCCCTCTGTTTTTCTTATTAAAAAAAAAAAAAAAAAAGATTGGAGCAAAATACGCAAATATCATACCAAAACAGTATTAGCCGAAATCCAGATCTATAGAAATAGATTATATGATTCGAAAAATTAATTTATAATTATTAGATGCTGAATGTGTCGATCGTCCCGATATAATTCAGCTATCACATAAGACAAATCTCGGTTAGAGCTAGCTTTAAAGGACTGAGAGGCACATAGCCTTTAAAAAAACAAACAAACAAAAAATGATATTGTCGCCAACTTTTTAGACTTGTGGGGAAGGGGGGCTTTGGGGGGAATTTTGCGGACGTCGGACTCAAGAGTCAGTTAGAAAGATTTCCTGGGGATCCAGAGCCAAAGTATACTTCCAGAAAAGTGGCATCCCTGTAACATTTAACTAGCTTTGACTTCTCTTGGCTTTTTATAAAAAAAACCCCACTAAACTGCAGCCTGGCAGCCCAAGGGCACTATCAACTGAGCTATTGATTGGTTGCTGCCTGAACCCTTTTTACATTTTAAACACAAGGGAATAAAAACCCACAAAACAAAACATCATGAGAGCACAACTAATTTCAAATAGTGTTGCAAATTAACACTTGATGATGATGTGAACAATTTATATTCAAATTATGTCTCAGTTCTAATGAAAAGAAATCGATAAAAAAAATATCTTTACACATTAAAAAAAAGAAAAAAGAAAAAGACTTAAACAGTGATGATAATGACATCATAAATTTAAAGGCCAACTATTTGAGTATCTTCTTAAACAAGCATATCAAACAGACAAACTAACAACAGAGCAGACAAACACATCTTATACCGTAAAGAGCTGTCCACGCCTGGTTGATCACGTCCAAGCACACAGTTCCCGACCTAGAGTAAAATATGTATGATAGCAGATTAACTAATAAAAAAAACCAACCACAACAAAAAATAACATGCAACCAACTACATAAAAAAAACCCACTCCAACGAGTACATAAGGTAAATGTTACTTCCAAAATAATCCTAACTCATTCTTCAAAAGTTGGCAGTAAACTATTGTAAAAGTACTTCTAAGTCAAATGAATTGAGCAAAAAATTATTAATTTGTAAAACTGCTTGGTAACCAGAGAAATAAATAATATTTAAAATAAAACTCACACTTCATCAATATTTGGATGATACACACGATTCATGAAGCCTGGCAAAGGAGAAAAAAAAGTGAGTTAATAAAAATATCATAATTGTTAAATCAATTATATAATGCTTTATGAATAGTTTTCTTCTTAAATATAACTTATTTGATCTCAGTCTCCTAGAATAGCCTGTGACAACAACATTAATATTATAATAATAACAACAAGAATTACAACAAAAAATAAATGACACTAGGGAGTACTTTTTTCGTTGAATAGAACCTCAAAGCTCAAAACAGAAGTGTAAAGATAAAGGATTATCAGTAGCTATCCATAAAAACGGAAATAGTGACTATTTTAGTCTACTAAATTGACTATAGGATCCCCTTGAGGAAAGTAGAAGGCTCTTCAGGTAGATAATTCAATTTAAAACTTTCTTGGCTTAACTGTTAAGATTTCAGATTGAGATATCATCTAGATCTACATAAAGTTTCTAGTTTAGCACAGCTGTTGATTGTCCAATGTAGGGGAAGCTAATATAAATAAAGATGTTTACAATTCTACCCCAGTTGCTTTACATTTCTGAATTCTAAGTTGCTCTTAAAATTTTTATTATAAAGAGCCACAAGATTTAGATATCTGAATAAAAAAATCTGTGACCTTAGGTAAAATTGTATCAATAAACTCATTCATTTCCTAAATAGTCCTGTTTGAGACAGAGAGACAAAAACCAACTTAGGAATCAAACTTCCCTCCCATTGTCCATTGAGGGATTGTATCATCCCAATACCTGAAGTAATGTAAACTTGCCAGTTAAATCTACCCTTTCAGCCTCTTCCCATCTTGCTGCAAACTTGTTGGGTGCAATAGTATACACGTTTGCCAGCACATCTCTGCATTGACTTGCGCACCTCATGTATCCAAATACTACAAATTTAACACCCAATCTTTGATTTTAGAAAAGAGAAAAAAACTAACCCACGTCAAAATAATGTGCCAACAAGGAATAGGTCTTTTGTCATGAAATGCAAAAGACAAGCTTCCTTGTATTTTGCTTGCCTTGGTTGATAGAATCTACTTCGATCTAGTGAGAGCATTTGCTTTCTACTTGGCCCAAATTGCCCCAACAAAACAGCAACAATAAAACTTATAAATTCTTCTTAACACAAAGACATTGGTATCAGATGTATGCTCACCAATCGATGGGGATTTGAATGGATATTTGTCAGGCAGATCAACCCTAACTTTCCACACACCTCCCTCATACGGAGCTGGGAGGACAAAAAGAGAAGAATAGTTAATTCACAAAAAAAAAAAAAAAGTTCAAAACGAAACAATTAAAAAAATAGAATGCTTTTCATAATCTTTTTCAGAAAGCATTTTTTGGGAGTGATTATTGTTTAAATTTTCCAAAAGAGAGAGAGAGAGAGAGAGAGAGAGAGAGAGAGAGAGAGAGAGAGGGAGAGAGATTTTGTTTGCAGTGTATTTGTCAATGAAAGCTCCAAAAATACTTTTTGCATTAAAATCTGACTCCAACATTTAAAATCTGTAACACAATCCAGTTATAGGTACTTACTGCCTGATGGTCCAAAAAATTTGACCGTAAATTCATTCAGCCCTCCAAGGATTGTAACTTCATGCTTGCTTTCAATGCTGTAAAAAAACCTGTTAAGGATCATGTACCTATATAAATAAATTAATACAAATTAATGCAATTTACTGCTACTTTGCTGACTCAGACTGTCAGGGTGGGGGGCTACCTGGCTCCAGATTGGGTGTGCCGTGGTTCGAGTCCCACAATCGACCAAAATTTATTTGTCAGATTTTGTCACAGACTCTCTAACTTGTTGGGTCTGTTTCAGTGTCATGTGACAAGCTGAGACAGGAAGTTCTCGTCTTGCCGCTCTGTCTCAAGTGTGGCAGCACATAAAATTGTCGAATATCAGTCTTGATGCCCGTCCACAATTTAGCCTATTTAGTGCTCTTATTGGACGTTACACCAACTCAACCCAGCTAACTGTTTGTATAACTTTGGCACATACTTATTTGTGCATGCACATATTTTTTGTGACCTTCCATTCCTGTTTTAAATTTGAAATGAACCTTTTCAATGGCCAATTTTGTCACTTCACAAACATTATAACATTAAAATCTGTAGGAAGTGTGCTTAAACATCATCGACTTAAAGATAATAGAGACGATGGAAACTAACTCTTGCATAAATATATAACAGGATAACATGGTGATTGCTTTACACCTATCATTCTCCTTGTAAGACAGAATGTGTATATATATGTACAGGGGAAGAATTTACATGGTCAAGCTATCAAACATGTCCTTATCTTACTTCACCCCCTTGACTTCCTGGTCTGGAATGAACTGGCTCTTCTCTGCCCTCGCCCCTCCAAATCTTTCTCATTGCAAAACAATCTCTGACACTCTAGATGATAATGATCGAAATGGTTAAAGCTCTGGGAAAGCAATTATTATGCAATTTAGAGAACTATTGACTTGAGAATTTGGAAATATTAGCTTCTAACTGCTAAATTCTACTACAAAAAAACCCAACAGTTCTTGAGCAGATTATGAGCAGTCTAGACTTAAAAGAAAAAAAAGACTTCCCATGGATAGAGGACTTATAAATGGTATGGGTTATTTTGGACAATAAAATTATAAAGCGCCTAACTAATATAACTAAATTTAATGCAAACGTTCATGTGACCTATTTTGGCAACAGTCAGCATGCAAATTTGACTCTTTTTATTTTAATGGATTGTTCATGAATGGAAATGATTCTTTTTGTACTGAAAAAAGTGCATTAAGTTTATCAGTGATACTAGATTACTTGGAAAATGCAAAGCAGAGAACAAATTTATAATGGTATTTAACTAGGAGTGGACGGGCCAAGATTATTGTGAGTTTACCTTTGTTTTTTAGTACCTCCTGAAGCATCAAGTTGCTTGATCTCTAGAGACATTTGATCCTACTTGACAATATCAAATAGCAATCATATGCATCAACCCATTAAATGCCAACTAGAATATATAACTCTAGTCCATACTTGTAAGTTGAACCTCTCACAATGATTCAGTTGCAATTCAATTATATGTAGAGATGTAGATCTATATACTTTTCTCTTTAAAAACAAACAAGTACATCTTGGATCATTCTCTAAAAATAAGATCTACATCTCATCTGACACCTCAGTAATAAGAAACTTTAAAATATTCGTTTTGGAGTTCTCGACTTATAAATCTATTAATTGCTTTAAAAGAATAAACCATAAACGTTCATTGCGCTCCCCCCCCCCCCCCCCCCTCTCTCTCTCTTCTCTGTCTATCTTTCTATCTAGCTAATCATCCATCTATCTTCTGATTTATCTCCTTCCCTCCGTATGTCCCCCTGAGGGGGGTGAGAGTAAAAACTGCAAAGTCTTTTGTTTCTTCTCAGCCCAAAGCTTTGAGGGTAATATAGTGAGAACTAAAACTGAAAAGCCTTTAGGTTATTTTCACCTGGGGTGAGGGGGGGGGGGGGGGGAATATAACTGCACCCCAAATATTTAGGTAGATAGACTCAGTTCGCTTAAAAAAAAATAAAAAATTCCCCACAACATACTGCGCTGCAAGCACTCGCATTGATTGTAGACAGTCTGCTGATGGGAACAAATCTAGCACTACTAAATGTACATACATGTGTAAAATACATGTAATTCATTTTGAGAGGGATTCTTTTACCAGCCTTCCCCTATTGAATCATTTTATGGGCATGGCTGTATGTCTTGTAGAAGTTCAAAATAGCTGAAAGGTTTTCAATAAATATGTGGTGGGTGTACTGTTGTAAAACTTGATTAAGCTCAACTCTTTGAGATACGCCATGTTGCCTACTCAAAGTCCCACTGAGAATGCACAAAATTACAAAGATGATCCCTTCTATTGGCATAGATTTCATTTTGCTTTGAGAAAGCACAACTTCCCCACAGCGTGGTTTGCTGCGAGCATTCACATATAAAATACCCCAAATAAAAGAAAACAACTAGATCTAGATATATATATACTCTAGTCTATGATCTAGTTGCTTCAAGTTAAATGGTGCATTCTAAGAATGAGTAAGATTCTCTATCAAAACCCCAGGGAAAAATAACTTGAGAGACAGCCAGATTATCCTCCTCTGTCTCGAAAGAATCAGCATTGGCCGCCCAAAGCAGAATAGGCGGCCAGGCACTGATGCCAAGATAAAAGCCACAGATAACATTTGGGCCAAGCTGAAGAGGACCAGCTACAACCATGTCCAGTGAAGGGGAATAGCTAACTGCACTTTGTTCCACGGGAAAACAAGAGGCTTAAACTCAACTAAACTGTCTTGATGGTAGATGTTCATACCTGTGGTTTATAGGCTAGTCTGCCGACTAATAAAAAACCCAACAAAAAACGTTTTATACGATCTTATGAAGTAGATCTAGATCTATGCAGTGCGTTTCTTAACGATAAGATGTAAGTATTTATCTGGCCCAAACCCCCTTTAATGTCAGCTGTCTGGGAATGACCAAGTACGATTAGCTTCATGAACTAGTGTATTTTTAATCCAAGTGCTGAACTTTTAATCAATTAGATCACATTAATATAGATCTAAATCTATGCTACTGTACCTTAGTTTCAGGGGGATCTATAGAAAATCTTTATAGTACAGTTCGATAGATTCTGTGGACCTAGACCTAGAAAGTCTAGAATCTAGATTGTTTATAAATTCACCTAAATTTTGCGAAAATAGTCTGAAATAAAGAAACCAACAAGATGCATATATAGACAACATTGTTTGAGTAGTTGCCTCAAACGTATCTAGCCTACATGCAATCTCGACCAAGACTTTCAGGGAAGGACAATATTGCCGAAGTATTCCTTTTGAGGTGAGACCAAAGTAGATCTATCCAGATCATGGTGGATTTGTTTACAGCACCTTTGAGGTCTAGTAGCAATATTTGCAGCTTAAGATATGATTACGCAAAATATGATTGTAAAAAAAGGATACAGTTTAACAACATCGGTGTCCATCCGACGTTTTCCTGGACTTGGAGACGACATCCTTTGACACGATGAATCTGTTTCTTGGTCTATCCTAGATCCTCACCAAAACAACAACAGCTATGGCGGAGCTCTTCTGCTCTGGGCTTACGTTATGTCACGTGACCGTGGTAACCCCTCCTTCGCCTACTTTATCAGATTTGTTTTATTTATGACTTTTTTCAACATCATATCAATTCGCAAAATATAATGCGAGAGAACTACGATTTTTAATCATTAAAATAATTTTTAGCCCTCACACGAAAAAAAGCGAGTGTAAAATAATGGATAGCAGTCGAGGCACGGATTGCCGAGCTCCGAAATAGAGGCCCAACATTGAATCAGCTGTTGGATGTAAACAAACCCAGCATGCTGGTCAATCTATATTTAGAACCTCGTTGCTGTGCGCATAAATTAACCTATATAAAATTAATTACATCATTTTAACATGCTGATTCTTCCATTACGTAATTGTTTTAGTTTCCTGTCGTGTAGAATGTAATATTTTCAATTAAAGCATAAAATAAAGCAGCTCAGAAGGAAAATTATGTTGAATTAATAAACGTTCGAAAAATAAAATGTCAGGACGCGACATGTGTCATTCCTTTGTTGTTTTGATCTCGCCTGCTTGAGACGTGTGGATATTTTGTGGGTTTTCTCTCAAAACATGGGGGTTCGAGGCATAAATATTTGAACAATAGTGGTAGGTGTAAAGAAAACAAATACGGGAAAAATTAAGAAAAGAAAACATTCCTCGTAATGTTTTGCCAAATAATAACAAAGGCCAATAACTACGAAAGTAAAAATCCTTGTAATCTCCCCTGATTAAAGAGACGAAATTTCGGGTGTTTTTTTTCGTTGTTTGTGTGTGTGTTGTTGTTGTTGTTGTTTGTTTTGTTTTTTTGTTCAAAGGGGATAATCCATAACACTACTACACCTAAAATGTGGATAACTATTGTTGAGATACGAAGAGAAGCGCGATCCAAGAAGGTGATGAATATAACATTGATTATGATCTCCCCGTCATTTATTATTCATTGAAAATGTAATAGGCCTATTTAATTCTCGTTTGTGTTTTGTTTTGCACTGTTTTACTCTGTCGTTGGTGTCATTGTTGTTGTTTTTATTGTTGCTGTTACTGCTGTTATTGTTGCAGTTGTTCTTCTTACTGTGTGTGTATCTTAATTTCTTTAAAAAATTTATAACAAGCGGCACACCCAAAATCACACACACAGGCCTACACAAAATTAGGTAAATATGGTGTTCGATTAGTCTGCAACATCTCAAAGGCCATGGGCGCCACACAAAAATTTACGTTACCTGTTCTGTAGGTAGTGCTCAAAACAAAACAACAAAAAAAAAAAACAAAAAAAAAATTAAGCTGAGGAACTTAGAGCTAATTCGAGATTATTAAGGGTCGTCAGAACAACGTCACAATAGCTTACAACTCGTCGTAAACCTTTAACTTCGCATATCTTAAGACAAGCTTACTGCAACACTGTAATTTTTTTTTAACGGGCCAAGGTTAATCTCTTTATGCTTAGGTCTATGTGGTGTGCAGTGCTCTGAATTTGATTATCAATGTGGTGTTGGTGGGCTGTCTGTCCTGAGAGTGAATATATGTCGGAGGGTCAGAGCTGTACCACATCAACCCGTTTGTTTTTTGGATTATCTCTCTTTATACGGAGTTATTTCCCTTTGAATAACGAAAGACGTAACCCTTTTATGGACTACAAGATTTCAATTTTTTCTTATTATCATTTTAAATATTGCTCTTGTCCATTGACCATTGAGGACCCACTTGTAGGCTACTGATATTGGTTATCATTATGTTCTATCTTTTGCTCTCTCTTCCTTTATTCCTTCCATCTCTTTATTGACGTGATGGTCTTTATTGACGTTTGGTCTTTATCAAGGTTAAGGTCTTTATTGTTGTTTGGTCTCTATTGGTTTATGAAAAAAAAATTAGATACCCTTCTTTTTTTCCCGCTTTCCACATCAATGACAAAAGGGGTTTAAAATGGCAACTTACCGAAAGACGTTTGGACTTTATTGACGTTTGGTGTTTATTGACATTATAGTCTTTATTGGGGTTATGGTGTTTATTGAAGGTATGCTCTTTATTAACGTTTGCTCTTTATTAACGTATGGTCTTTATTGACGTTATGGTTTTTATTGCCGTTATGGTCTTTATTGCCGTTATGGTCTTTATTGCCGTTATAGTCTTTATTGACGCTTTGGTCTTTATTGTTTATTGACATTATAGTCTTTATTGGGGTTATGGTGTTTATTGAAGGTATGCTCTTTATTAACGTTTGCTCTTTATTAACGTCTGGTCTTTATTGACGTTATGGTTTTTATTGCCGTTATGGTCTTTATTGCCGTTATGGTCTTTATTGCCGTTATAGTCTTTATTGACGCTTTGGTCTTTATTGCCGTTATAGTCTTTATTGACGCTTGTCTTTATTGACGTTTTGGTCTGTATTGCCGTTATGGTCTTTATTGACGCTTTATTGACGTTTTGGTCTGTATTGCCGTTATACTCTTTATTGAAGCTTGTCTTTATTGAGGTTTTGGTCTGTATTGCCGTAATAGTCTTTATTGACGCTCGTCTTTATTGACGTTTTGGTCTGTATTGCCGTAATAGTCTTTATTGACGCTTGACTTCATTGACGTTTTGGTCTGTATTGCCGGTATAGTCTTTATTGACGCGTGTCTTTATTGACGTTTTGGTCTGTATTGCCGTTATACTCTTTATTGACGCTTGTCTTTATTGACGTTTTGATCTGTATTGCCGTAATAGTCTTTATTGACGCTTGTCTTTATTGACGTTTTGATATGTATTGCCGTTATAGTCTTTATTGACGCTTGTCTTTATTGACGTTTTGGTATGTATTGCCGTTATAGTCTTTATTGACGCTTGTCTTTATTGACGTCTTGGTCTGTATTGCCGTTATAGTCTTTATTGACGCTTGCCTTCATTGACGTTTTGGTCTGTATTGCCGGTATAGTCTTTATTGACGCTTGCCTTCATTGACGTTTTGGTCTGTATTGCCGGTATAGTCTTTATTGACGCTTGTCTTTATTGACGTTTTGGTATGTATTGCCGGTATAGTCTTTATTGACGCTTGTCTTTATTGACGTTTTGGTATGTATTGCCGGTATAGTCTTTATTGACGCTTGTCTTTATTGACGTTTTGGTCTGTATTGCCGGTATAGTCTTTATTGCCGCTTGTCTTCATTGATGTTTTGGTATGTATTGCCGTTATAGTCTTTATTGACGCTTGTCTTTATTGACGTCTTGGTCTGTATTGCCGTTATAGTCTTTATTGACGCTTGTCTTTATTGACGCTTGTCTTTATTG
>RQTK01000448.1:350204-361506 GCA_003991915.1 Elysia chlorotica
GTACATCAAGCTGTGTCCCACGTAGCTCCGCCTATGATCTTTGTAAGTATTTTTGCCCGTCAAGTTATTTTATCACCGCCGTATACTTATCCAATAAAATGATAGTGATTTTAAAACAACGTAAAACTATGTATGCTTTTTGAAATACTTCAACATGATATTACGTGAGTCTATCAAAACCATAATTATAAAAAAATAAATATATTTTTTTCGCTCCCTTCTATCTTAAAAAGAGAAATCTAACAATTATATACATTAAAACCATGTCTGCTTTGGTGGAGGTCTCGGGATTGGAAATCGCATCATTTCATTGTTATTTAAGTTTACGTCTATGTCGATAGAGATGATAGAGATTACTAGATGTATCTCTATACTGGCTAGATCAGCTTTACCATTATAAATAAAAAGACACCAATATTACCACGAACACTATATATCGACCAAAACACCATTACCACTACTACCGGGGGGCGCGGTGGTCCTGGGGTAGAACATCGGTTTCCGACGTAAAAGGTCCCGAGCTCGAATCCTGGCTGTTGCGTTCCCTATTGGTTGGGTCGGTGTCAGTATAATGTGACTGGCTGAGACAGGAGTCATGGTATGTCCGTACTGTCTCGTGTGTGGCAGCACATAAAATTGTCAGACGTCCGTCTTGGGATCCGTCCACAATATAGCCTATATAGTGATGCTGTTGGACGTTAAAACCAACCCAACTCAACTCAACCCCAACCACTACTACCGCTATAACCACTACCACTAGCACCATCCCAACCACCAACACCATAACAATCTTTACCACCATAATTATCACCACCACTATCACCATAACCACAGCTCTCCTTCCTACTTCATCACCACCACCAAACCCCCCACCCCAACCAGTTTACAATAAAACCACAATAACGAACGTGTCCACTACACCAACTACCCCCCCCCGGCGCAAACTACAAACATGACCACAACACCCGCCCTTTCTACTCCATACAGTATAACCACAATAATGAGGTTCTCTATAGAGGGAGGGAGAGAATTCTCTCCCTCTCTCCAGGTTTAACGTCTCCTAGGTTCCCCTGGAGGATCCTATACGGCTACAGTATAACCACAATAACCTGTCCACATAGATTTATAATTATACATCTCTGCCTGTCCACAACAGCCACTACTCCACCCCTCCCCCAAACTACCACCATGACCACAACACCCAACAACCTACAAACATGACCACAACACTCGCCCTTTCTACTCCATACAGTATAACCACAATAATGAGGTTCTCTATAGAGGGAGGGAGAGAATTCTCTCCCTCTCTCCAGGTTTAACGTCTCCTAGGTTCCCCTGGAGGATCCTATACGGCGACAGTATAACCACAATAACCTGTCCACATAGATTTATATACATCTCTGCCTGTCCACAACAGCCACTACTCCACCCCTCCCCCAAACTACCACCATGACCACAACACCCAACCTTTCCGCTCCCCAGGTACTCGCGCACGCAGGGCCTGCCCTCCGGGTTTCTCCGGAAAAACCCCAGACCCGCACCACTGTGCCCGCTTTTTCCACTGCGACAGACCTGCCCAGAGGGTACGATGGGAAGAGCATCACCAAGAATGCCCGTACCCCCAGCTCTTCAACGTGAACACACTGCAGTGCGAGCACTTCTCTTCAGTTGACTGTGGAACGAGAGAGGAACCTCGAGATCCTTGTAAGTGAGCTAGTACTGTATACATAGCTCAACTTTCTGCAGAGACCTAGGAGCACGTTTATCTTGTTTAATTTTCTATTGAAATAACATATGCTCGAATGCTTGTGTTTTTATCACGAGGTCCTCCTCAGATTTTCTTTCACTCTAATTTCCCACATCGCATATCGTTTCTTAGTTCACCCGCTCGGTATGTTTCAATTTTATGGAAAAAGAATGTTGACGGTTGTTCTGTAAATAGTATTGAAAAGATTAGTAAAGATCTTGTGATATCAATAATAATTCCATCTACCTCTTCGTTTGCTTTATTTCATTTCCATGACGCTTTCGTAATTTCTTGATCTATCACATTTCTGTTGCTTCTACTTTCTAGTCTATTCTTTACGGGGCCGTTAGTACAACATCGCTGTAAGCTTACACAACTTGCATTTAAGACACCTAACAATCTATCAATCCACTTTTGTTGTAGCCTACATGAATCATAACAATACACGACAGTGTAACATTTTCTTTTTTCTTATGAGAGACTAGTACCGCGCCGACTACCATGACGGTCATTGGGGTATTCTTTACGGCGACACATAATAGAGTCATTGCGATAACAATGCCCATGATTAGTTGAATTGGTAAATTGGTTGCTAAACGTCCAATGTCAGCACTGTACAAATACAAGTATAGACTATAATGTGGGTCCATATATAAGGAATTCTACATAGGTCGCCTATTCTTTCGAGACCAATGAGCTATCGTTAAAACCCATGCCTCAGGGACGTGTTTAAATCACCCGGTTCCATTGTATGAATCGCAAAGCCTTGAAAGCCTGTAATAAAGCAACGGAACCATCTAACAATCAACATTAATTATGTTGTACATGTACCAATAGTACCATAGCAACACCCACCATTACCATTTTGTATTTTCTTTTCCCTCACGACAGGTGAATACCTCGCCAACAGCTGTGACGGTCACGTGCTATGTGTGCCATGCGCGGTGAGGTTTCCGTCTTGCCGCGGACGTCGGGACGGTATCAACGCTTGGGCGGGACGTAGAGGGTCACCAGACTACGTGGTGTGCTCCCAGCAGCGTGTCCTATACCACGGCAGGTGTGACCAGAGGGGCGGTCGCCCACACGTCTTTGATGAGATGTCAGGTGCATGCGTCAGCAAAGTCCCCATGAGTAGGAGACCCTAGTAGCCTGATACACACTTTGCACAGGGGATATCAACTACTAATACATAAAGCAATAATAATGCAGACGAGATGAGTTGTAATGATGTATAATTATCTTTGGTTTGCCTGCAGTCTTTCTTTCTTTATATTTGCCTCTGTCTCTGTATCTGTCTTTCTGTCTCTGTCTCTGTCTTTTTTATTTTGCCTCGTGTCTCTGTCTTTGTCTTTGTCTCTCTCTCCTCTACCTCCCTCCCTCCCTCTCTCTCTCTCTCTTTCTCTCTCTCTCTCTTCCCCCCTCTCTCTCTCTCTCTCTCCCTCTCTCTCTCTCTCTCTCTATCTCTCTTCTATCTCTCTCTCTCTCTCTCTCTCTCTCTCTCTCTCTCTCTCTCTCTCTCTCTCCCCACTCTCTCTATCTCTTCCCCTCCTCTCTCTCTCTCTCTCTCTCTCTCTCTCTCTCTCTCTCTCTCTCTCTCTCTCTCTCCACCTTCCTTTTTCTTTCGCTTTCGCTATCCAGCCCTTTCTCATGTCTTATTTTTTCGACTCTCTCTGTTTTTCCCATTCTGTTTGTCTGCTCGAACTTTGTGCCTGCCATACAAAAAACCCACAACAGCAACAACAACAGCAACAACAACAACAACAACAACAACAACAACAACAACAACAACAACAACAACAACAACAACAACAACAACAACAACAACAACAACAACAACAACAACAACAACAACAACAACAACAACAGCAACAACAAAATAACAAAAGCAAACAACATAATATTGCAATTTTAATAAAAAAATTATGCGCTTTATTCATTTTCGAAAGTAAGAAAATATCTATGCATTCTAAGGGACTGTATGGTGCATTAAAGCTATTATCAATAGTGATAAATAGTTTCACTTATTATTGATATAATTTAAAAAATGTTTTTTCTTCTAACAGTTTAACAAACCTTATCTTTGATTATCTGATTGTATCTGAGATGATTTACTCACCATTGCCATGTCACATACCTTCATCAACACTATCATCATCATCATCATCATCATCATCATCATCATCATCATCATCATCATCATCATCATCATCATCATCATCATCATCATCATCATCATCATCATCATCATCATCATCATCATCATCATCATCTTCATCAACTTTATCATCTTTGCCACAAGTCTAACTTTACTCTCTGTATCATCACCATCCTTACCATAAATTATTCTTTTGTTCGATGCGTAATTCATTTTCATTTTCAACGATGTTAATTCCAATAATTATCATACACAATTATCATCTCATACATCACTCGCACCCCCTCTTCTCATCCCCCACGTCCCTGTCATATGTACAGTGTAAACCCTAAGACAACAGTTCTTGTATACGTGCTCCAACACATCTTGCTTGAATCTGTGTCTATGATTTTAAATAAAACAAACGTTTTCACACAAATATACTTGATCATTGTTCTGAAACCAAGGTTTATTATCCCCACCACCACCCCAGCCCACTTTATTGCGCAATTTTTTTTCAACTTGTTACAGCGCATCTAATGCAAAATATTAAATATTGAAGATCTTTCTTTGTCATTGCCGTTGAAAAAAACAACAGCTAGGGGATAGTCTATTTCTTTCGAAGAGTAAAAAGTTTGTAATTGTGTAAAATTATATGGAGGAAGAAGAAGCCAACTTCCTTGGAGGGATTCATTAATGCAGTCATTTTATTATTAAATGTAAAAGCTGGGTTTTGTAATGCGTATGCCAATAATTAAGGTGCATCTGTAAATTTTCAGCATATAGATTACAGAATGACTTTGTTGATCCCAACGAGGAATTTAGTGATTTAGTAAGTTTTTTAAACCAAAAATATTAAATATATTTATAACGCTATGAATTTTACATCTGTATACAAAGAATCAGAAGTCTAAAAACCAGAAATATGTTCAGGGATGTTTTTACTAATTAAGCATAGAAGAACGTAGCAAACACTTGATGTGCTAAGGGAGACAATCCTTTTTTAATGGAACAGATGCGGTATCTTCCCTTTTTGACCGACTATACCTTTTTGCACCAAGAAGAAGACAAAAGAGGCACTATTGCACAGCAACGCTAAATTTGGCGCAAAAGTACAAGTTACATTAACAGACATTGCCATCACAAAACTACTGAGTCCAGGTTTAACGTGTTTACCATGTAAAGGGAACTAACTAACCATAGTTTCGTTGAACAGGACGGAACACTCATTTTGTTATTTGAAAATTTGAACATGGAATTTAATCAATTTCTGCCACATAAAAACAGCTGTCCATCATCTGGACTAACAAGTGACTCTAGATTAAAGATTGTAATTTCAGTCTGTTTTATGTAGCTTCCCCATGCGTTTCAACCTTTTGTACACTAGAACAAAAATCAGAAAATGCATGTCATTGTATTTGTCACAACATTAGAACAGTTGTAAGACCTTCGGCAAAGTCCACAATATTGCTGGTGTTGGACGTTAAGATACCAAACTCAACTGCAACAAGCTTTAGTTCTTTCCTCTCTCTTGTCTCTATCCCGTTTGTTTCTAACCCTCTCGTCAAACACACACACATACACACACACACACACACAGCACACACACATACACACGCATACATTATAGCACTTGCCTTTAATCTGAGTGACATGTGAATTTTTTCCTATACATTCCCAAAACTCAATTGGTGGAGAAGGGGCGGGGGGAAGGAGGGGAGGGGTTGCGAAAGTCTCAAGAGGTATAAAGTGTGTCTCTCAATCGGGAAGTCCCCGGTTCGAAACCCACGATTGGTCAAAAATATATGTCTACTTCCCAAGTGAAGATAGAGCTGCTGAGACATCGGTAGAAGTCTAGGCATCTCCGCACTCTTTATATGCGCATGGCAACGCGTAACATTGTCACCCGTTAGTTTTGGTGTCCGTCCGTAATATAGAACGACAAGAAACAAATGCAAAAGCAACAAACCTTAGTTCTGATACCTCTTCTCTCTCATTTCTACCTTTGTTTTTCCTCCTCTCACCAGCTCACACACTCAGACCCCCTTCCCCCCCCCCCACACACACACACACAAACGCCCATATAGTGTAATGCCTTTGATCTGAGAGACCAATGCACTTTTCTCTACATCCCGTCCCTCAGTTGTATACTGACTTATCTGATTTTAAAGTACTAAAACTTTGTAGCCTTTTAGAAATTAGATACGACACGTTACAACTTAAGTGACAGGATGTAGAGAGAAAGAATGAAGTTTCTGATATCAATTACCATTTTTGCTCGATTCTTGTTTTAAAACAGAACACACGAACCCAGTTAATACTTTTTATTTGTTGTATTTTTTATTGCGAGTAAATCAACCAAATTGCATCTCAGGAGCTACAGTCCTATCAAAATGTGATATTGATAATGGCGATGAAAGTGATACTAATGACGATTATGGTGATCATGACGATGATAATGATGATGAAAGTAATGATGATGATAATAGCGATAATGATGATGGTGATGATAATTGTGATGATGATGATGATGATGGTGATGATGATGATGATGATGATGATGAAGATGACGACGACGGTGATAATGGTGGTAATATCGATGGATGTGCTTATAAAACATAATAGTTGTAATATTAATAATGTAGAAAAAAATCAACAGCGAAACTATCAATTACGAATCATTAAAGAAAAAAATTTCAATGTTTGAACACTAAATAAATGGAGTGAATAATAAAAATAATAATTAAAATAAATATGTCCGGTGATTGTCAGGTTTTTCATAAGAAGCGGCTGAAACAGAAAGAAACAAATCTATGCCTCAAAACCATGTTATTACAATCTTTAGTACAGAAATGCCTTAAGTCTCAAAACACACATAAGGAGTTGAACCACAGATATAATGAATGCTAATCTATATGACAAACATTAAATATCATATTAATCATTAATAATCTACGTAAAGGTTAAAATCTCAAAGATATCAAACCAGCAACACTTTTACAAGACATGTTTTACACACACACACACACACACACACACACACACACACACACACACACAAATAATCCTGGATTTAGTCAGTAGATCTAGAATAACGAAATCAATTCCTAATTGTCATACACATGAATTGTTCTACATAGGAATAATAAAAAAAAATATATAAATTATACGCAGAAGAGTTATACATGTATCTATCATAATTATTAAGATTGTGGAGACGATTAGATTTAATCTCCACAAAAGACTACTATTTCAGAACTAACACACGTACCGCGACATACAAAGTTAGGGTCTATACAACTAGGCTAGAACCATAACGAAAGCGGTTTTCATAAATAATTATGCGAAGACTGATGTGCCGGTGTAGCACGCCACCCTGACCAATCCGCCAAGGCTACTCAGAGTTCACCTGGCGGCCGCCAGCCAAACTCAGGAGTCTGTCTGGCGGCCGCCAAAAGCACTCTCGGGTATCTGTGGCGGCCGCCAGGAACACTCTATCTACGCGAAACCGACTCTGACTTTAAAGTACCTTTAGAGAACTGAAAATGTATAACAGAACATCTTTTTTTTTTAAAGTTGCGCATACGTCTTAAGCTTTCACTGCCATAATTATGCATCGCAACTAAAAGAAACTCAATTTAGACGATCCAGAATGCGTGAAAAGCTTAACTCCGCCAAAATTTGGTTACTTAGATCTAGCATTCAGTCACCCACGCCCCCGCTAGATCTACAGAAAAATTAGAGTCTTTTTCGCGTTGATAGAGTGTTTCTGGCGGCCGCCACAGATACTCTCTGAGTCTGTCTGGCGGCCGCCAGGTGGACTCTGAGTATCCTGTCGATGAGTCCGTGGTGGCGTTCTACACCAGCACGTTCAGTTCACGACCGCACCTAAAGTTCCTTCAGAAAAAACGTTTTGCATTGTATGCGCTGCGAAGCTTTTGTATTGTGCGGCAAAAGGTAATTATATGCAAGGTTTCTCCTTCCGTTTTTTTTTTCTAATTTGCGCAGATAGGAACACAAAAACCTTAAAAAAAGCAATTACCAGAAACAACATTTAATATGTTTAAGGCCTTAGTCTAGCCTCTAGGCATTGCTTTCATACCACCTAGCTTTGTTGGCGGTGGGAGGAGGAAGGAAGAGCCAGACTCGCTAGGGGAGAGGAAAAAATATTATTATGGCATACAATGGATAAAATAACATGGTTAGGGTATTACATCAGGCGGGTTAACATGGAGGATCACACATCGAATACATTTGATTCCATTGCGTTTTCCGAACTCTTTGATCGAAAAAAAAAACCAACAACAAACAAACAAAGAAGGTCTCTCATAGTTTGATACATCCCAGGTGTCAAGAAAAGTCCTAAACACAACATGACAATAGAGCGAGGCACCTGGAGCTCAGTCAGTCGAAGCACGGACCTCCTGCATCGGAAGCCGATTGGGTATCTACGCCCATTATCATGTTTTCCAATGAATATTATTGTGATCATTCAATATAATACGTAAAATATACCTTCCAAAACAGTCCTATTAGTTCTTTCAAGCTCTCCATTTATCGAATTGCTTTACAAAAATGGCAAAGAACTCTCATTTTCTGCACACATAAAATTGTTATCTCCCTTTGACGGTTCACAATCATTTTCCTACAGAGATAGAACCCTCAACAAACACAGCGATCCTTCACAAACACACATACACAAACACACACACACACACATACACACACACGCACTGCTATATATACACAAGCTGTTACCACCTTCTTAAATGTGACCACCATGACACTAAAAACGACAGGTCTATAATAATGTTTACTGCACAGTTTACAGTTAGACATTTGTTTAGAAGCAAACAAGAAGTTAGACAGCAGCAAGGGTTTATCTAAAAGCAGGGAAGTTGTACATAATATGTGGCCAGTTATAAAGCAACACATTTTTACGTATTAGTTATATATCATGAAAATTTAAGCATTTTAAGGTACCAAAATAACAGGTACAAAGAAAAAAATAAGAATATGATAAATACCGTTATACAATAGGCATGAAATCAGAAAAAAAAATCACTTCTAAAAGCCAATAAATTTTTTAAAATTTATATTACACGGACTTGCATAACTATCGTCTCTGAAATTAAAAGTTCCATCTTATTTTTAAAACCCTGTAAACCGAAACGTATTTCAAATAAATATAAGATGGGGCATCATACCACTAAGGTTACGATGTATTGCAGTTCATACAGCCATGCAAAAACATAACATTAAAATATTATTATTCTATAAATAAATGAATAGGGTATATGTTACAGTTCACACCAGTTGTAATTAATTATTTCACAAATGACAGCCAAAATAGAACAACACATAACAGTTATTCTATAAATAAATGAATAGGGTATGGGTACAGTTTACACCAGTATTAGACAACTATTTCACAAATGACAGGCAAAATAGAATAACACATACACATTACTTTATAAATAAATGAGTAGGGTATGTGTTACAGTTCACACCAGTTGTAGATATAAGTTATTTCACACGTGATATCACAGTTACAGCCCCGACGCACGCACACACACGGTAGTGGTGACTCAAATAGAAAAGCATGGAGGAAGAATACGATCAAAGGGTTAAAAAATGAAAAATGTAGGCTTAGCCTACGTTTACATGAAACGGTTTGCATCTAGCGCTTGTTTCTTGTTTTTTTTTGTTTTTGTTTGTTTGTTTGGTGTCCAACTTCAGTTCTATACACTCAGGAAGAGCCCAAAATCTAAAGTCTGACAATTACACAAAGAGACAGTGCGGGGATACCAGAAATCCTGTCTTAGCCAGTTAAACTATACTGAGGACCTAATGACTTAATGAAATATTGATGCCCTTACGTCACACCTGGGAGTGAGATATCGCAAAAAGGCATTGCATTTTGTCAGAAGCCATGGGAAATGCTCAACAAACATACACACCACAGTATCATTTTGTAGATCTTAAACACTTTTTTTTCTTCTTCCAATCAGGCACTCTTTTTTTCTGGTTTAAACACTATAATAATTAGTATCGATAATTATTTATTATAATATTTATACAATAATCTTGCTTGATTTTCCAATCTGACTCCAAATAAAAGTTTATGTCTTCTAACTATTTTCCATAACTCTCAGTGAATTCCTATTCCAAATACGGAGCATTTCGTGTGGAAATGTGGAAAGCTTTTGATTTTCGTACAAATTTCATGAAGTTTTGAAGACATTGTAAGACATTATGCATTCATTATTCAGACATAATAATGTTATTATTATTCCTGTGGAATAGTTTTTCATGCAGCTAATCGTTTCGTGTTAGCATCTCTTTCATGTATCAGTTGGAGAACAAACTGTGAACCAACAAAAACTACAATATGGACTAAAGCATTAAGGTATCTTCTCTTATTTTATCTTAAATTAAGACAATATTAACAGTTACTGTAAAAAAAAAAAATTCGTTTTTAGTCCAAATTATTATCATAATTATCTAGGCCTGAACCTTATTACACTGTAAACAAACCAATATGGATTTAAATGTTCTCTTATCTTTTTGATAATCGTACACTCATTTGATAGAAAATTAAGGCAGAATAAAAAATAGAAGCAACAAACGAAATCCATAAAACGAAAATATTGATAATACAATCATGGTCTAAAAGTTTGTAAAACTCAATTTAACACATTTTTGGTCCATATAAATCATTTTATACAAAATATGCACGACATTATATATATTCTAACAAACACATCTATGGTTTCTCTTCTCCATCTACATAAGCTTGAATGAAAGCCGATGGCAGACTGGTCTTCGCCTTGGCAAGGCGATGGGTGCCGAGTAGA
Source organism: Elysia chlorotica (assembly GCA_003991915.1). Taxonomy (NCBI): domain Eukaryota; kingdom Metazoa; phylum Mollusca; class Gastropoda; family Plakobranchidae; genus Elysia; species Elysia chlorotica. The sequence goes on from RQTK01000448.1 coordinate 360,943, forward strand.
AGGTGCGGGTTCGATCCCCGTCCGTAAGATTAGTATAGGTGCAGGTAACTTTAGTTCTAACTACAACATAATCAAACCGAACGGTTAATTCTAAATTATCTCTTATTTTGGAACAGAAACTGACAAAAAAAAAATAACAACAACAACCACAGTCTATACAATTCAACATTGTTGTCACTTTTTGTCTCATTCTAGTTGGCGGTTTACGATCCCCCCCTGGGGAACCAAATAGACGTTAAACTAACTTTCCCTATGGAGAAGCTCTCCCCATGGCTTCTGAGGAGAATTCTAGACGTCCTGATTATTAAATTTTACCTGCTACCACACAGGCTAATAAAAGATTATGTACCTTAACTTCTGTCTTAGCCAGTCACATTTTCCTGACACCAATGCAACCAGAAGGACACAAATACTGTCTTATCAGGGGTTGAAGCCCGAACATCCAGACAGGAAGCTGTGCGTTTTGATGATGACGTTATCTTTCTCTCCTCTCTCTTTCATCTACCGCTTGCTGTCTCCCTTCCTACTTACTATTCAGTCTTTCGCGTTCTTGCCCCCCCCCCC
>RQTK01000448.1:364417-369417 GCA_003991915.1 Elysia chlorotica
AGAGAGAGAGAGAGAGAGAGAGAGAGAGAGAGAGAGAGAGAGAGAGAGAGAGAGAGAGAGAGAGAGAGGGAAAGAGTGATAGAGACAGATAGTCAGACATACACACACACACACACACACACACACAAACACACACACACACACTCACACACTCACAGATGCAGAGGGAGAAAGACAAAGAAACAGAAAGATAATGTCTTAAAGACGAAAAAAATTAGAGAGAAGCAGAGATAAAACAACTCAGAAACCAAGTTCAAACTCTAGACCTACAAAAGATACTACATGTACTGACTGCACTCTACATCCGATCAGGTTATCGTTTCATAATGATTTCTTCTACGCAAGCGTCATGCTTTGCGTTAGGCTCGAGCTTCCTACTCCCCCCTCCCTTCACCCAACCCGACCCTCCTGCTCATTGCCCTCATCCTCATCTCTTCGTGCTCCCAAAAGAGAGGAGAGGTGACAGAACAGAATGTACAGGAATCATAATTAGTGCGACTAACATCATAACCCTATGCGTAATAAACCAGTACTTCTATGAACCACAACAAATTAAGTTATCCATGAGAATGAACTATTGGTATTTCTCAGGGAAATAGAATTGGGGCCCATCACAAAAATGGTAAACTCTGTATGACTTGGCATTAGGTTTTCCCATTGGGGCGCTAGAATAGGTCATGATTATTAGGGAAAATTGAAAAAAATACGTGAAGTTTTCTGATACATTTTTTATTCAACATTTCTATATAGTTTTATTGATTGGGATTATTAAGTAATCTGAATTATAACACGACGCACTCTTTTTCTTTCTTGGGCGAACTTGTGTAGATGGTAGAGCGATGGTCTTCTAATCGGCATGTCGCTCGTTCGAAACTCACAATAGTCAAATATTTATCTGTCCGGTTTCGTCCCCTAATGCTTGGGTCGGTGTCAATAAAATATGACCAGCCAAGACACGGAGTCATGGTCATGGTCTTCCCTCACTGTCTCTGTGCGTCAGCACGCGAAATTGTTGGACATTAGTCTTGGTGCCTTTCCACAGTTCAGCCTATACGGTGCTGACATTGGATGCTCGGAAACAAACTTAAACTCAATATCCCCCACGCCTCAACCTCATGACTAAGTAAGGGCTTACCTCATTGTTATGTTCCCGGCCATCCTTGCTTTTTATTGCCTTTACAACGACAATGTCAAGGTCATCGAATATCTGAATCCACCCACCTCAACAAATGCCAGAATAAGGGCTCACCTCAATGATCTGTTCTCGCCCTTCCTTGCCCTGTATCGCTTCCACAGCTACAATGTGTTAACTGAATTCTCCCAGAGTAAGCGCTCACCTCAATGGTACGTTGCCAGTCATCTTTTTACTGCCTGCATCGCTTCCACAGCTACGATGCCAACGCCACCAAATATCTGACCCCCCCTTCCTCCCCCACACAACCACCCACTCATCTACCCACCTCATTAAACGCCAGAGTAAGGGCTCACCTCAATGATATGGTCTCGGCCATCCTTGCCCTGTATCGCCTCCACAGCTACAATGTCCAAGGCCACCGAACATCTGACTGCATTCATCGACCCAGAGCTTGAACCTTGAGCAGAAAAAAAACAGCAACAAAAATAAAAAAAATCAATAACACCAACAACTAAACCAGCAAGAGCAATAGCAGCAAAAACAACAAATAAAATGATGTCTGCTGATGTCAATAACTGGACGTAAAGGATCCTAAGGGGAATTTTAACCATTAACTTTCCAAAACATTTGAAAACAACTCGGGCCAAGACTATAGGTCACAAATCATTCATGGTTGTGAACACTATCTTTTTTGGAGACTGACACAACTTCCGCTGTCTTCCATGGTGATGGTTTTTGGGACAGGCGCAATGGGGTGTTAAAAAAGGATGTAATAATGTCTGTAAATTTACTGCAGCAGTGTACATAGTTCTAAAAGAATATATAAATAGATAATTAATAATAAACATAGTGAAAGCAAATAATTATAATTTATAGTTTCACAGCGTTAGCGAAGTGGCAAACCTACTCACAAAAACCACAACTTTTAAAATCGAAATAGAGTCAACAAAAGCAATATAATTTTACATACATATAAACAGCCAACAGACTTTTCAGTATCGATGCTATAAATAAAATAAATTAACGCGATACTTATTTGGTATCCCTTAACTCTTGTAACCAGACTATATATTGTTGTACCATCTTCTTCGCTTAGATTTGTTTCTTCTCAATAGAAAGGTTCAACATAACTTTATTATCTAATATTTAAAATAATCGTACTTTTCATTGTTTATGACATTGTTTCATTTTGTTTAAAAAAAAAAAGAAATAATTTAAATAGATTTTACCATGAGGGTTAAAGAAATGTACTGTATTCTGAACTCTATATTCTGAACATCTTCTTAATACCCCCCTCATCGCCCCCCTTCCCCACTCCCCCCCCCCCCCCCCCCTTTTTTTTCTCCATCCCTAGTTCTCGGCACAAAAACACAAACACCGTAGACACACGCTCGCCATGCATATTTTTTATCAGGACGTAGCAGAGTTATTATCCACAACAGATGCTCAGGAAATTGTTCTAGAAACACCGCCATGCATCCCATAAAACTCTTTCAGGAGAGGTCTCCGCTTTTGTCCCTGTGAAAACTCCCACAGGCCCACATTAGCATGGCCACTCCAACTAACCGTTTCTACCCTACCTCCAATTTTTTACCCTACTTTACCCCCTCAACGCTTCGATTTTACTTTATGTTATGTCGTTATTTAACGGATTTTTAACGAAAACATTATAAAATATAAAAATTATAAGTTGTATGTTCTTAAAAAAGTAAAGGAATGTTTAGATAACAAACGTTCGTTTTTCAGCATATATTAAGCCTACCATCTTAGCAAAGGCTTTGAGTTTTGTAAAAAGCTTCTTTTAATGCCATTGATTGAGCGTTGTTCCTCAAAATTCTTATTTCTTAAATATTGGTTTGGGGAGAAAAAGACCCCGCCCGCCCCACAAATTCCTACATTTTGCGATTGTATTGGTAGGTTCTGCGTTTATCCTCTAAATTCTGCTTATTGCAAAAAAGTGTTGGTTTGGAGAAAAAGTAATCCCCAATAATTCCAAGATCTTGCGATTTTATCTGTAGTTTTGACATTATTCATCTTCTAAATTCTCTTTTTCTTCGTGCAAAACGTATTGGTTTGGAGAGAGAACTCCCCACCCACATACACACATACATACACAAATTTCTATAGCTTTGCAAATTTATACGTTGTCCTCTCCCACATCGCCATTTTACCCTACCGTAGAGAAAAAACCTTACGAGTGGCAGGCAACGCTGGGCCCGCACCAAATTTCGTCCATCTTACCTACAACAACCCCGCACCGAATTCCGTCCATCTTACCTACAACAGCCCCGCACCGAATTTCGTCCATCTTACCTACAACAACCCCGCACCGAATTCCGCCCAAACTTACCGTTCGTTCATCGCTATCTGTTCCAACATGGCGGACCCAGTGTTAGCTTTCCAGTTGCCAGATATTGATTTCCGCCTGCAGGCACAGGAAATGAAAAAAAGGATGGAAGGGGGAGAAAAAGTGATCATAAGAAAGGCAAATCAAATCCAAGTTTCTCCAGCGTTCGGCCTAACGTAAGCTCCTTCTAACAGGCAATCGAAGCAGACTTAATGAGACGTTTCAGATGCCCCCCCCCTATTTTATCTTAATCTTGCAAGATCAGTATAACTCGAATGATAAAATAAAGAAAAGTGAAAGAAATAATTATTCTTTTTGAGTCCCAGAACACCAGAAAGATTAAAATAAATTATTGGAAGAAAAGTCCTTACATTTTACCAGATTTGGCGAATTGGGAACAAAAAGATCCATTTAAAAAAAATAGGATACAATTATCACCTTCAATTTCACATTATTGTATACAAAAATATCAGAACGAAATAAAAATAATTCTTTCTCCCTTTATAAGCAGTTAAAATCCTTAGTGAATCTCCCCCCCCTCTCTCTCTCTCTCTCTCTCTCTCTCTCTCTCTCTCTCTCTCTCTCTCTCTCTCTCTCTCTCTCTCTCTCTCTCTCTCTATCTTTCCCTCCTTTTTCCCCCAACTCCAAAAAAAAAAAAAAAGAAAAATTTAGATAGGACAGTTATGAAACCGAGGGAAGCGTACTGTCTTTTGATTTTTAGTTTGTAAGCTACTTTTAACAATAATTATTACCCTAAAGTAACAGAACAGAACAAATAGTTGATTTACTGAGAAAATGGTGATAAAATCCACTTTAATTCCCTTAATACTAACCATGTGTATAATATACAACACGGGGTAAATAGTTGAACAAGTAAGTGCTAAAAGGACATTTAGGTCTTTGATGTTAATGTTACAAAACAAGTCTTAGCTTGCTACCCTAAGATATTTAGCAGTACAAAACATGTTTAGAACAATTAAAACGACTACTATAATTTATAACACACATGGAGAATTCTAAACATAAACCTATGAATATATAGAAAGGATGGAAACGTAAAATATTTGGAAAGCTACACAATAATACAAAGGTCGCATTCTATAAGATTTGACATTTGGGCTTCACAGAAGCTAATTTTGTAACATCGAGTGACGACAATTTAAACATATCATACATCGAATATAATTTATGAAACAAACAAAAAAAAAAGGTAAGAGAAGAGAAAGATTTAAAAGTTTACTTCATATCGAAACTATGGCTGGTTAGAACAACTTCGATGTAGCTTACACCTCGTTGTAAGCCTTCTTATTATTTCCTAAAATAAACCGTAAGCTTACAACAAGGTTGTACTGTGGATTCGCGTTTACAAGTCTATGTGGGTAGTCATTCTTTAAAAAACGTATAATGGGATAACCCCTTGACGAGGATAATGTCCGAGTCAAATGATTTTTACATTTTAATGGTTTGGTATGCATCGCATGGATTTTCATCAACATAATCGTAGATCACTTTTGGAAA
>RQTK01000448.1:374417-378350 GCA_003991915.1 Elysia chlorotica
AAGACATGTGATCATGTAGCCCAATTTCCAAGACCTGCTTACATGTAGCCCAATGTCCAAGGCCTTCCTTATGTAGCCCAATGTACGAGACCTGTCTTTATGTAGCCCAATTTCCAAGACCTGTCTTCATGTAGCCCAATGTACGAGACCTGTCTGTATGTATCCCAATTTTCGAGGCCTGTTTTTATGTAGCCCAATGTCCAAGACCTGTCATCATGCAGCCTAATTTCCAAGACGTGCTTACATGTAGCCAAATGTCTAAGACCTGCTTACATGTAGCCCAACTTTCAAGGCCTGTTTTTATGTAGCCCAATGTACAAGACATGTCATCATGTAGCCAAATGTCTAAGACCTGTCATCATGTAGCCTAATGTACAAGACCTGTCTTTTCAAGGCCTGTTTTTATGTAGCCCAATGTCCAAGACATGTCATCATGCAGCCTAATTTCCAAGACCTGCTTACATGTAGCCCAATGTACAAGACCTATTTTCGTGTAGCCTAATGTTCAAGACATGTCTTCGTGTAGCCTAATGTACGAGACCTGTCTTTGAGTAGCCAAATTTCCAAGACCTGCTTACATGTAGCCAAATGTCCAAGACCTGTCTTTATGTAGCCCAATTTTCAAGGCCTGTTTTTATGTAGCCCAATGTACAAGGCCTGTCATTATGTAGCCAAATTTCCAAGACCTGCTTACATGTAGCCCAATGTACAAGGCCTGTCATTATGTAGCCTACATGTAGCCCACTGTCCAAGACCTGTGATCATGTAGCCTAATGTACAATACCTGCTTACATGTATCCCAATGTCCAAGACCTGTCTTTATGTAGCCCAATGTCCAAGACCTGCTTACATGTAGCCCAATTTCCAAGACCTGTCATCATGTATCCCAATGTCCAAGACCTGTCATCATGTAGCCCAATGTACAAGACCTATTTTCGTGTAGCCTAATGAAGGCCAGTTTTCTGGGAACGTTTGGAATAATGAACCTAACTCACGCCATATTCAAAGTCTACAGTATTCCCCGGGTAGGCTACCGGAGCCTCCTGCAACTCCCAAATTGTTTTTGTATTATTGACCTCATACAATATTCTGGTTGGGTTGGTGTCATTATAGTGTTACCGGCTGAGACAGGAGTCACGGTATCCCCGCAGCTTGATGGTCACTCCATAGCTCTGTCTCTGTGTGGGAGTGCGTGAAATTGCCAGACGTTCCTTCAGTTAATAATTATGTAGTGGCTGATGTTGGACCAGCTAATGTGGATGTTGTGATCAGCTAAGACAGGAGTCGTGGTATCCCAGCCCTGTCTCGTGTGTGACAGCACATAAAATCGTCAGACGTCAGTCTTGGGGCCCGTCCACAGTATAAATTATATTGTGCTGACGTTGAACGTTTAACAAACTAAAAAACAACCGCATGCAATCATCACACCAGTGGAAGTGGAAAGGAGGTGGAGAGGACGGGAAAAGAAAAGGAGGGGAGAATGAGGGATGAAAAGAATGGAAAAGGGAGGAGGCGACAATGAGAGAAGTTGAAGATGAAAGAAGGTGGATAGGAGAGAAGTAAGATGTAATGGTGGGATCTAGATGCGCGTGAGTGAGAGGAGAGTGAGAGCAAAAGGAGAGGAGGGGTTTTTAAAGTTTTCAAAAGAGGAGGCAGCAATGTTTCTTTAAATTAATATTTCTCTCTCTCCCCCACCTTCTCCTCTCTTTCTCTATCTCTATCACTCTAGCTCTCCGGATAAAACAATTTTTTTTCTCTCTTTGCCTCATTCGTCTCAATTCCCTCTTCAATTTTCATATCCATCCACAGCCCTGTTTCTAATTTTATCCCACCCTCGCCGATCGCTTAACTAGAGAAAATAAACTCTACACGATAATTGTTAGAATAAAACAGGATTCTAGCCACAAACACACAGACTGGGACAGGTTTACGACCATCCGGCATCCATTATTAAGAGATCCCATTTCCAAAGAACAATAGGCCGACCGTTTAGCCAGCCTTCTATTTCTAGAAGTGCTTTTAGAATCATGGCTTTTCATAAGTACTTCCCAGCTTCTCAACCTATCACTATCAGCCTCTCTACAGTGCTTGCAAGTGCGTACGCTTGCTCACTGCTTACTCCTGCATTCTTGCTTGTATGCTTGTATATTTCTTATTAGCTTCCAACGCCATTACTATAAACGCTATACTGTGAATGGGTCCCGATAGGAAGATCTACCAATTTTACGTGCTGCACCACAGAGACAAAGTGGAAGGTGTCAAGACTACTGTCTCTGCCGGCTGCGGGCATGGCATCTTATACAGCTACCGACCCAACAAGTAGGGGGCCAATCAGACAACAAAAAAATTGGAACGATCGTGGGTTCCGAACCGTTGACCTTCCAAATGGGACGCTAATGCTCTACCACTTTCGCCGGTTTCCACCCCCGGCCTTTCCATTTCCCTCGCATCAAGCATTGCAAGTGGGCTTGCGTGCTCACTACTGACTCCTGTCACGCAACATGCTTTATTCATTATTGACATCTTCATTAGAGACCTAGCTGCAACCACCGTATAAATTATGCTGCTCATAGAATAGGCCCATTTGCTGCACACAAAAACGTGTTGGAAAGGGCAGGGCAACAGAGTATTCTAAAAAACAACAACAACAACAACAAAGAGCGCTCGCTGAAACCAGGCCTGGCTCGTTGATCTTGTAATTCGTTAATGCAAAAGATTGCGTAGTGAGCTAGTCATTATTTTTATTAAACCTCCGGATATAGGATGTAACCTCCTCTCTCTATGATGTATTTTTCGAGTTGTGACTGCTATATCTTATCCTCTCTCTATCGTATTTCTTGTCTTATAAGCCGTCCAGAGTACATTGGCCTGCACTGTATTTGTCTCCTAAGTTAAGAGTCGAAAGTACACCGGCCTGCCCTCTCTCTATTATATTCTTTGTCTCCTAAGCTAAGAGTCGACAGTACACCGGCCTGCCCTCTCTCTATTATATTCTTTGTCTCCTAAGCTAAGAGCCGTCAGTACACCGGCCTGCCCTCTCTCTATTATATTCTTTATCTCCTAAGTTAAGATTCGACAGTACACCGGCTCCCCTCTCTCTATTTTATTCTTTGTCTCCTAAGCTAAGATTCGACAGTACATCGGCCTGCCCTCTCTATTATATATTCTTGGTCTCCTAAGCTAAGAGTCGACAGTACACCGGCTTGACCTCTCTCTATTATATTCTTTATCTCCTAAGCTAAGAGCCGTCAGTACACCGGCCTGCCCTCTCTATTATATATTCTTTGTCTCCTAAGCTAAGGGCGATCAGTACACCGGCCTGCCCTCTCTCTTTTATATTCTTTATCTCCTAAGCTAAGAGTCGACAGTACATCAGCCTGCCCTCTCTCTATTATATCCTCTCTCTCCTAAGCTGAGAGTCGAGACTTTGCTAGTCGGCCCTTTCTCGCTATTGAATATTTTATCTCATAAGCTATCTCCACCACGGTTTGGCCCATTGAGCTATCTGGTCGTTTCGTACTGTGTTGTAAAGGTGCAATGTAATCAATCAACAAGCGTTTATCAGATCGCACAGATCGATAAGCCTAAGCATGTTTGGGTCGGCACCGTATCGGTCGTTTACGATCTGGGTTGAGATGAGCTGAGGGATATCTTGAATAGAGAATCTCTTGCTGGAAATAATTATAACGATATAAGATTCTTATAGGAAACCTTAGGGGGCGGTTAAATAAAGTGTAAATATAGGTAGGTTGATAAATAGATAGATAGATAGATAGATAGATAGATAGATAGATAGATAGATAGATAGATAGATAGATAGTTAGATAGATAGATAAATAGAGAGATAGATAGATAGTTAGATAGATAGATAGATAGATAGATAGATAGATAGATAGATAGATAGATAGATAGATAGATAGATAGATAGATAGA
>RQTK01000449.1:16405-21405 GCA_003991915.1 Elysia chlorotica
CCCTGTGAACCCTGCAATGATCTGGCGCACCCCTGTGAACCCTGCAATGATCTGGCGCACCCCTGTGAACCCTGCAATGATCTGGCGCACCCCTGTGAACCCTGCAATGATCTGGCGCACCCCTGTGAACCCTGCAATGATCTGGCGCACCCCTGTGAACCCTGCAATGATCTGGCGCACCCCTGTGAACCCTGCAATGATCTGGCGCACCCCTGTGAACCCTGCAATGATCTGGCGCACCCCTGTGAACCCTGCAATGATCTGGCGCACCCCTGTGAACCCTGCAATGATCTGGCGCACCCCTGTGAACCCTGCAATGATCTGGCGCACCCCTGTGAACCCTGCAATGATCTGGCGCACCCCTGTGAACCCTGCAATGATCTGGCGCACCCCTGTGAACCCTGCAATGATCTGGCGCACCCCTGTGAACCCTGCAATGATCTGGCGCACCCCTGTGAACCCTGCAATGATCTGGCGCACCCCTGTGAACCCTGCAATGATCTGGCGCGCCCCTGTGAACCCTGCAATGATCTGGCGCGCCCCTGTGAACCCTGCAATGATCTGGCGCGCCCCTGTGAACCCTGCAATGATCTGGCGCGCCCCTGTGAACCCTGCAATGATCTGGCGCGCCCCTGTGAACCCTGCAATGATCTGGCGCGCCCCTGTGAACCCTGCAATGATCTGGCGCGCCCCTGTGAACCCTGCAATGATCTGGCGCGCCCCTGTGAACCCTGCAATGATCTGGCGCGCCCCTGTGAACCCTGCAATGATCTGGCGCGCCCCTGTGAACCCTGCAATGATCTGGCGCGCCCCTGTGAACCCTGCAATGATCTGGCGCGCCCCTGTGAACCCTGCAATGATCTGGCGCGCCCCTGTGAACCCTGCAATGATCTGGCGCGCCCCTGTGAACCCTGCAATGATCTGGCGCGCCCCTGTGAACCCTGCAATGATCTGGCGCGCCCCTGTGAACCCTGCAATGATCTGGCGCGCCCCTGTGAACCCTGCAATGATCTGGCGCGCCCCTGTGAACCCTGCAATGATCTGGCGCGCCCCTGTGAACCCTGCAATGATCTGGCGCGCCCCTGTGAACCCTGCAATGATCTGGCGCGTTCCTGTGAACCCTGCAATGATCTGGCGCGTCCCTGTGAACCCTGCAATGATCTGGCGCGTCCCTGTGAACCCTGCGGTCCAGGGGTAGAGTGCCGTGACGTAAGAACTCACCTGACTTGACCGAGCAGTGCACGTGACTGCGAGTCTCGTAGTAGACCCAATCAAACCCCGCCTCCACTGCCAGGCGTGCCAGCATCCCGTACTTGGTGCGGTCCCTGGGGAGTGGACGGAAACCTCAGGCTACTTTCTGCTGCTTAAGTTAAATATTTGGGGTGTGTTTCCATATTACACGTGAAACGAAAAGTGCATTGAGCCTTTAAAAAAAATCCCCCCACCCTCCCCAAAAGAGCGACAACATCAAAATGGGTGCAAATAACTGTTGAATCTTTACAAAAACCAATACCTGATTATACAAAAAGTAGAAAAACATTATATTTTATTTTTGTTGCTGACACACCATTACTTTCTATTTGTCTCTATCTTTCGATCAGTATCTTTCCCCACATGTCCCTCCCTCTCCCCCCCCCTACTCACATGTCTGAGGTGGTAATGTCCACCGCCCTCCCCTCGTAGTGCAGCGAGTTGTCGGCGTGCATGTTGTCCCTCCCTCCCTCTACCTCCTCCCTCCTACTCACATGTCTGAGGTGGTAATGTCCACCGCCCTCATCTCGTAGTGCAGCGAGTTGTCGGCGTGCATGTTGTCCCTCCCTCCCCCCCTCCCCTACTGACTTCAGTTTATTAATACATCTAACAACACACAATAAAAATTTTGCTTTTTTTGAGAGAGAGAGAGAGAGAGAGAGAGAGAGAGAGAGAGAGAGAGAGAGAGAGAGAGAGAGAGAGAGAGAGAGAGAGAGAGAGATGTGGGGTGTGGGTGGATAAAAAAAGCGATTAAAAAAACTTTCTGAGAAAGAACAATACGTATCATAAAGTTTGCAAGTAAAAAGAGATAAGGGGGGTTGGGTATGGGTGAGCTAATTTTAATTTCAATAACATAACAGGGTAGGGGATGAAACAAAAAACGGAAAATCAACATAAATAGCTTTTAAAAACAACGAGAAAAAAAAACAAACAACCAAATTACATAACTATCAGAACAAGACAGTTCTAAGTCCAACGCATAACAGGTAGGTTTTATAGGCAGACATTTTATGAGGTTATCATGCATTTCACTGATAACAACATTACTAAGCAAAAAGTTGACAAGCACTCGCTAAATAGAGCCAATGGAAGAAAATCCCCATTGAACTCACAATACACAGGATGTTTTTGTTGACGTTGGTTTAACGTCAAACATCAGCACTATATAGGCTATATTGTGGACGGGTCCCAAGACTAAGTTTGACAATTTTATGTGCTGCAACACACGAGACTCCTGTCTCAGCCTGTCACATTATACTAAAACCGACTCAACCAGTAGGGAGCGCAATCGCCAGGGCTCGAACCTGGACATTTTGGGTCGGAAGGCGATGTTCTACTCCAGGACCATCAGGCCACAAGAATACACAGGAAGAGGTTATAATGTTTTTATGTGAATGTAAAGTCACTGTTGTTTCGGTTATAACTCAAGCTATATTTCCCTTGTGGGTGAGTTAAAGTCTATTTTATCTCGTCTCTTCTAACTGTAGATTATTCAGGATTTCTTCAATCGATTTAGAAGATCTCTCAAGACTTTATCCTAAAAATATAATTAAGAGCTAGCGAGTAAAACCGATGTACATTGTCTTGCATAAACTCCTTTGTTCTCATTCTTCTCTACATTCTTCTTGACTACACCGCAATCGTAAGGGAGCGCAATAATACAAATACATTAATCATCGAAGGGCTCAGTGTAAGAGCAGGTGCTCTCACAAAAATAGTCCCTCAGTTACCATTTGTTTTTTAATGATTTATCGGTAAACATATTAATAAAAGGTCCAATTTCCACGTTATCTTCGAAAAGAGAAGCAGGGTTTGCACAAATATTGATAATGTGCAGGATCACAAATCCAGTTTGTCGGCTCAATTTATTGGAGTTAAAAATCCAGGCCGCATCTTATTGTCAAACAAAGCACTTGATGACCCGTATAGTAACGGATGGACCTCTGTGAGAGCAATGCATGGCGGGATTTGGTAAAAGTAAAAACAAAACAAAAAAAGGGACAATACATGACAGCATTTATCTTGAGTGTAAGTAAGTTACTTTTGGAATACAACACCGTCAAATAGCCTTTTCTGTAGATGGCATATGTCGGCGGCTTGCTTCCAAATTTAGAGAACAGTTAGTACAATTAGTATTGACTGTTGTTTTGTTGGTTTTCCCCCCCCCCCCCTTCTTGTGTTTCCCCAGTGTCGGGTTTGTTTATAGCGGAGTGGGCAGAGGCCTGGCAGTGGACAACTTGTCATCTAGCGGGGATCCCCGGTGTCACTACAGAGTCTGCAGGGCTTAGAGCTGTCGGGGGTCTGTCCGAACTCGGAACAACAGGCGGGGGGGGGGGGGGTGTAGAGAGGGGTGAGTTTGGACTGAAGAAGGGTAGCAAGGAAAAGATGCAGACAAACACATATATACGAACACACTAATAGACATGGGCATGCTAAACTACTAAGAAAGATAAAAATTAAAACAACACCCTAAATAGAAAATAGCAAATGCACGCACAGTTATACGCAACATGAATGGAGCTGTCCAAAGCCAAACTTTATGAAGAAACTGTTGTCTTTTTTGTTGTTGCTATGATTATTGTGCGATTTGGAGAAAAGAAAACACCAGCGTCGGTTACCAGCCATTACAGCTCAACTGGCTCAAGTGGTAGAGCGTTGGTCTCCAGATCGAAAGGTCCGCAATTCGAGCCCTACGATCGATACAAAATGAATGTATTTGTCCCATTAATTTCGTCCCCTGCTGGTTGGGTCGCTGTCAGTTTAATGTGATCGGCTCATACAAGAGTCTTTCCGATCAGTCTCGTGTTTGGCAGCACGCGAAATTGTCAGACGTCAGTCTTGGAAGCCGTCCACAATATAGCATGTATGGTGCTGACGTTGTATGTTAAACAACACAGCAAACGATCAGCCAGCGATTTCACCTCGATCATCATCCTAGGACTCAACCACAAACTGTCGGTAACGCAAATATGTGCCTCATTATAGAGGGAAAGGGGGGGGGGGGGGGGGGCAGTGGTCCTGGAAAAAAAAATCGGCTTCCGACGCAAAAGGTGCGGGTTCGAGCCTTGGCGATTTCGCTCCCTACTGGTTGGGTTGGTGTCAGTTCAATGTGACCAGCTGAGACAAGAGTCATGGTATCCCCGCCCTGTCTCGTGTGTGACAGCACATAAAATTGTCAGACGTCAGATTTGGTGCCTGTCCACAATATAGCCTATATAGTGCTGATGTTGATTGTCAAACCAACTCAGCTCAACTCAGATCGCCTCATTATAGAACGACACAAAAACAGCAACAACAAAAATATTTAAAAAAAAAACAATTTCAGTTATTGCGACTCCTTTATATCGGTCCTTCTCTTTTCTCAAGTTCAATATTGTCATTTCTTTTCTAACACGGTTCGATCTAATAATCTTCTTTCAAAAATTAATATCCTCCAAAGAGAGTATTTAATAAAATTGAACTATCAACCCCACGGGGCACTCGCCCCCTATGATGAAATAGAACGGGGATGAAAGCAGCGTGTATAATTGTTCTGCCTTTTCTTCTGTCCAGAAGACAGTATATAAGCGGCGAACAGCGTAACATGGAGATTTATAGCTGGAGTCATTACTCGCTTTTGTTCTTCTGACAACTTCATCATCTCACCATAAACAACCCAGACACTGTGTCCAACCGGCGGATGTGGCGGAAAGATAGCTCTTCTCTGTTCCTCCGGTTTCGAACACACTCTTTGTGTTTCACGCCACATC
>RQTK01000449.1:26405-31370 GCA_003991915.1 Elysia chlorotica
GCAAAAATGAATTTCTTGGATGCTGCTAAGATTCTAGAAATCAAGAAAATTTATCGCCGAAAATAAAAATATAAATGACGTTTGTAAGTCTTACGTTAAACATATTTTTCGAAAATCTATTTAAAAAGACGTTTTTATGTTTTGTGGTTTCCAAACAGGGGTGTTGCTAAACTCAAATCCACTTTAATGTTGGCTCAGGAACTGAAGGAGAAAAAAAACAAAAAACAACTGTAAATGAGATAGTTTAGTATCATCGTTTGAGGATGCCAACTTTGTACGCAAAATGGGTTTAAGAAACATATATAGAATCATAACAAAGCGAATTTTACTTGAACAACGAAGATAATAGTCAAGGGGAAGGACGAGTGGAGAACAAAACAGAGAAACACAATCGTTTTTTTTTTTGTTTTTGTTTTTTTGTTGCGATAATGAAGCCCGCTAATCATCAAAAGACATAAATTATTGACAAAGGGGGGGGGGGGGCAAATATGCAGCATCCGGCATTAGGCATCCACTCCAGTTGTTGTTGTTGACTTGGTTTAATTTCCAACGTAAGCACTTTATAGTCTATATTGTGGAGGGACCCCAAGACTGACATCTGACAAATTTATGTGCTGCCATACACGAGGCAAGGCGGGGATGCCATGACTTCTGTCTCAGCCGATCACATTAAACTGACACCGACCAAACCAGCAGGACTCGAATCCGGAGCTTTTGCGTCGGAAGCCTGTGTTCTACCCCAGAGCCAGCACGCCGGGGGAGCAGTTAACCAGAGATTCAGGGTTGGGCATCCACTCCAGTGAGTCTGTTAACAAGAGATCCAGCGTTGGGCATCCACTCCAGTGAGTCAGTTAACCAGAGATCCAGCGTTGGGCATCCACTCCAGTGAGTTAACCAGAGATCCAGCGTTGGGCATCCACTCCAGTGAGTCTGTTAACCAGAGATCCAGAGTTGGGCATCCACTCCAGTGAGTTAACCAGAGATCCAGTGTTGGGCATCCACTCCAGTGAGTTAACCAGAGATCCAGTGTTGGGCATCCACTCCAGTGAGTCTGTTAACCAGAGATCCAGTGTTGGGCATCCACTCCAGTGAGTTAACCAGAGATCCAGTGTTGGGCATCCACTCCAGTGAGTCTGTTAACCAGAGATCCAGTGTTGGGCATCCACTCCAGTGAGTCTGTTAACCAGAGATCCAGTGTTGGGCATCCACTCCAGTGAGTCTGCCATCTCAAACAGGTGTCAGAGTATCCGGTGACGTCCAACACAAGAGCGACATTCTGTTAACCAGAGATCCAGTGTTGGGCATCCACTCCAGTGAGTCTGTTAACCAGAGATCCAGTGTTGGGCATCCACTCCAGTGAGTCTGTTAACCAGAGATCCAGCGTTGGGCATCCACTCCAGTGAGTCTGTTAACCAGAGATCCAGTGTTGGGCATCCACTCCAGTGAGTCTGTTAACCAGAGATCCACTCCAGTGAGTCAGTTAACCAGAGATCCACTCCAGTGAGTCAGTTAACCAGAGATCCAGCGTTGGGCATCCACTCCAGTGAGTCAGTTAACCAGAGATCCAGCGTTGGGCATCCACTCCAGTGAGTCTGTTAACCAGAGATCCAGTGTTGGGCATCCACTCCAGTGAGTCAGTTAACCAGAGATCCAGTGTTGGGCATCCACTCCAGTGAGTTAACCAGAGATCCAGTGTTGGGCATCCACTCCAGTGAGTCTGTTAACCAGAGATCCAGTGTTGGGCATCCACTCCAGTGAGTCAGTTAACCAGAGATCCAGAGTTGTGCATCCACTCCAGTGAGTCTGTTAACCAGAGATCCAGTGTTGGGCATCCACTCCAGTGAGTCTGTTAACCAGAGATCCAGCGTTGGGCATCCACTCCAGTGAGTCTGTTAACCAGAGATCCAGTGTTGGGCATCCACTCCAGTGAGTCAGTTAACCAGAGATCCAGTGTTGGGCATCCACTCCAGTGAGTCAGTTAACCAGAGATCCAGAGTTGTGCATCCACTCCAGTGAGTTAACCAGAGATCCAGCGTTGGGCGTCCACTCCAGTGAGTCTGCCATCTCAAACAGGTGTCAGAGTATCCGGTGACCTCCAACACAAGAGCGACATTCGCCCGGCCCCAGGGCGCGGCTATTTGCCAAGCGTTTAGAGACATTAGCACAGTTCGGACAAATGTCGCGACTCCGCATTTTCCATGCGCTGGATTAGTAGGAGAATAAAAGGCAAGGCTCTCTTTGCAAACACAGTATCAGGTGGAGTGTCATTGTGTTTTACAGAGAGGTTTGTGTCCCGCAAATCTATCCCAAATACTGCATTACAGGGCGAAGATTAATATCTGTGGTAAAAAAAAACACCCGGTCGTATTTGTTCCAGTGCAGAAACGTCGGTAAACTAAAGCTGAAGATATATATATATATATATGCCCATACACAGGCAATATGCTGAGATCCATTTTCAGTGGTTATTCGTTCCTGAAGATAGACTGGCTGTCGTACGACGGTTAACTAGTGAGAGAATCTGAGATAGACAGACACTCAAAAGAGCAAAGGAAAGAGGAAAGAAAAAGGAAAAATCGGAAGTAAGTAAGACTGGACTCCAGAGATCACAGTTGGTAGTGCTCTTAATTGACAAGCACTAGGCACGAAGTTCGAATCCCGGTTGATGTCCACCGCTCCATATTACGTATATTATGTTTTTTGTAAAAACATAGCTTGACGTAAATACAATAATACCATTATATGCTTTCTAAACGGCCGCTCCTCTGTGATTCACGCCGACTGGCGACTTGTTCAGTTCATTTCTGCCGCCTGGCGTGGTATCTGTTCAGAATCTAGGTTGGTTGGTTGGTTGGTTGGGTTGGTTTAACGTCCAACAGCAGCACTATATAGGCTATTATTGTCAGAATCTAGGAGCCATTTAATAAGAACTAGAGCTTCGGTCTCTCCAGTCAATGCGTGCGATCTAATATACAGTCAACCATTTTATCTCAGTAACGCATAACACACACTCTCATAATTGTTTTCCCGTAACGCATAACACACACTCTCATAATTATTTTCCCGTAACGCATAACACACACTCTCATAATTATTTTCCCGTAACGCATAACACACACTCTCATAATTGTTTTCCCGTAACGCATAACACACACTCTCATAATTATTTTCCCGTAACGCATAACACACACTCTCATAATTATTTTCCCGTAACGCATAACACACACTCTCATAATTATTTTCCACAGACTTGTGAGACAAGACAATAGCGGGCGTCGTCAAGGTTTAACAGACTTGTGAGACAAGACAATAGCGGGCGTCGTCAAGGTTTAACAGACTTGTGAGACAGAACAATAGCGGGCGTCGTCAAGGTAATATATCAACTCTGAAGTTCTGGATATATCAACTCTAAGACAATAGGTTCTGTATATATTAACTCTGAGACAAGAGGTTCTGGATATATCAACTTTGAGACAATAGGTTCTGGATATATCAACTCTGAGACAAGAGGTTCTGGATATATCAACTCTGAGACAAGAGGTTCTGGATATATCAACTCTGAGACAAGAGGTTCTGGATATATCAACTCTGAGGTTCTGGATATATCAACTCTGAGACAAGAGGTTCTGGATATATCAACTCTGAGACAAGAGGTTCTGGATATATCAACTTTGAGACAATAGGTTCTGGATATATCAACTTTGAGACAAGAGGTTCTGGATATATCAACTTTGAGACAATAGGTTCTGGATATATCAACTTTAAGAGAAGAGGTTCTGGATATATCAACTCTGAGACAATAGGTTCTGGATATATAAACTATGAGTCAAGAGGTTCTGGATATATCAACTCTGAGACAAGACGTTCTGGATATATCAACTCTGAGACAATAGGTTCTGGATATATCAACTCTGAGACAATAGGTTCTGGATATATCAACTCTGAGACAAGAGGTTCTGGATATATCACCTCTGAGGTTCTGGATATATCAACTCTGAGGTTCTGGATATATCAACTTTGAGGTTCTGGATATATCAACTCTGAGTCAAGACGTTCTGGATATATCAACTCTGAAGTTCTGGATATATCAACTCTGAGACAAGACGTTCTGGATATATCAACTCTGATGTTCTGGATATATCAACTCTGAGACAAGACGTTCTGGATATATCAACTCTGACGTTCTGGATATATCAACTCTGAGACAAGACGTTCTGGATATATCAACTCTGATGTTCTGGATATATCAACTCTGAGACAAGACGTTCTGGATATATCAACTCTGAATATATCAACTCTGAGACAATAGGTTCTGGATATATCAACTCTGAAGTTCTGGATATATCAACTCTGAGACAAGACGTTCTGGATATATCAACTCTGATGTTCTGGATATATCAACTCTGAGACAAGACGTTCTGGATATATCAACTCTGACGTTCTGGATATATCAACTCTGAGACAAGAGGTTCTGGATATATCATCTCTGATGTTCTGGATATATCAACTCTGAGACAATAGATTCTGGATATATCAACTCTGAGTCAAGAGGTTCTGGATATATCAACTCTGAGACAATAGGTTCTGGATATATCAACTCTGAGACAATAGGTTCTGGATATATCAACTCTGAGACAATAGGTTCTGGATATATCAACTCTGAGACAAGAGGTTCTGGATATATCAACTCTGAGACAAGAGGTTCTGGATATATCAACTCTGAGACAAGAGGTTCTGGATATATCAACTCTGAGTAAGAGGTTCTGGATATATCAACCCTGAGACACATGCGTCTCCAGATCTTGAAACGGGTTACGCATCGGGATATATATCGTGCCTGTCTTAAAAAAAGAGACGCAAAACAAACAAACAAACAAACAACCAAAAATGACTCGCAGAGAAGCAGCTAGTGTGCAAGCATCTGGTCACAATAGATGTGAACTCTGGACCAACGGACCCCTCCAC
>RQTK01000449.1:38039-53371 GCA_003991915.1 Elysia chlorotica
AGAGAGAGAAAGACAGAGAGAGAGAGAGAGACAGAGACAGAGAGAGAGAAAGAAAGAGAGAGAGACATAGAGACAGAGAGAGAGAAAAAAGAGAGAGAGACAGAAGGAGAGGCGGACAGAGAGAGAGAGAGAGAGAGAGAGAGAGAGAGAGACAGAGACAGAGAGAGAGAGAAAGAGAGAGAGAGAGAGAGAGAGAGAGAGAGAGACAGAGAGAGACAGAGACAGAGAGAGAGAAAGAAAGAGAGAGAGACAGAGAGAGAGAAAAAAGAGAGAGAGACAGAAGGAGAGGCGGACAGAGAGAAGGAAACAGACAGGCAGAGAGAGAGAGAGAAAGAGAGATAGACAGAGAGACAGACAGATAGAGAGATAGGCGGACAGAGAGACAGAGAGTGAGAGTGAGGCGCACAGAGAGAGAGGGAAACAGACAGACAGAGAGAGAGAAAAGAGAGAGAGAGAGAGAGAGAGAGAGAGAGAGAGAGAGAGAGAGAGAGAGAGAAAAGAGAGGGAGAGGCTGACAGACATAGGCAGAGAACAGAGACAAATGGTCGAGACAGACATAAACAGACAGACTACAGAGAAATCAAAGATAGACGGAGTGATACAAACTCGATACAGGACAAATCGTAAAATGCCAAAAACGACTTTATGCTCGTATCAACTGTTTTTTTCTCCCCTTTAAAATTGTCAGTAACACCACAACCACGATGAACGAAATAAAAAGAACAAGAAGGTACAATTCGAGAATAGAACCTATTTTACGTAGTCTGTATAGGCTCCACCTAACGAGTTGCTAAAATCACTAATAGTTCTGATGGCATTCGGTACATTTCGAAATAAGGGAAGGTTCTATTGAACTTGTGGGCACACCTGTACACTATCGATACTCTAGACCAATCGATTAGGCTGGCATAGAGTGCTCTGATAACGCAGTAGATAGTTCTCAAGCCCTGTGTACTGGCGGTGAGAGGTTCAAATCTAATCTGCGGCCGATATTCTATAATTTATAGAAGCAAAGGCAAAACCTCCCTACTAAAACGGTACCATTTTATTTGTTTAATCTCCGCTAGTTCCCAAGAAGATTCCTGTGTCAATGATGAAAGCTTTGGGTGTAAAAGCAAACAAAGTCAGGCACCAGCTTGGGCAGATCGAATCTCTGACTCCTTGATTGGGAATTCAAACAATTCAAACTAGGCCCCATACGCATTTCTGGGATACGAGTCAGAAATAACCAAACCGCGACAATGTTAAGACAAGGGAATTACAAAACCAACCCACAACAGCCAAAACCCTGGTTTTTTTCGGTTACAGTAAAAAAAGTTAGCTTGTGAGAAAAACGCCGCCGAAAAGTTTCTTAATGTTATATCTATGGGCGAGTCGCAAACTGATCATAAAGTTGTAATTACGACACGTATCGATCTCCTCTCTCTTTCCCTCTCTGTCTCCCTCTCTTTATCTCTGTCTGCCTGTCTCTATCTCTCTTTCTCTGTCTCTCTCCCTATCTGTCTCTGCCCCTCTCTCTCCCTCTCTCTCTCTGTCCATCTCTCTCTCTCTCTTCCTCTCTCTCCCTCTCTCTCTCTCTCCCTCTCCTTCTGCCCAAACTTTGAAAGGCGCTGATTTCCTTCTGCCCAAACTTTGAAAGGCGCTGATTTCCTTCTGCCCAAACTTTGAAAGGCGCTGATTTCCTTCTGCCCAAACTTTGAAAGGCGCTGATTTCCTTCTGCCCAAACTTTGAAAGGCGCTGATTTCCTTCTGCCCAAACTTTGAAAGGCGCTGATTTCCTTCTGCCCAAACTTTGAAAGGCGCTGATTTCCTTCTGCCCAAACTTTGAAAGGCGCTGATTTCCTTCTGCCCAAACTTTGAAAGGCGCTGATTTCCTTCTGCCCAAACTTTGAAAGGCGCTGATTTCCTTCTGCCCAAACTTTGAAAGGCGCTGATTTCCTTCTGCCCAAACTTTGAAAGGCGCTGATTTCCTTCTGCCCAAACTTTGAAAGGCGCTGATTTCCTTCTGCCCAAACTTTGAAAGGCGCTGATTTCCTTCTGCCCAAACTTTGAAAGGCGCTGATTTCCTTCTGCCCAAACTTTGAAAGGCGCTGATTTCCTTCTGCCCAAACTTTGAAAGGCGCTGACTTCCTTCTGCCCAAACTTTGAAAGGCGCTGACTTCCTTCTGCCCAAACTTTGAAAGGCGCTGATTTCCTTCTGCCCAAACTTTGAAAGGCGCTGATTTGAGTGACTTCCTCCTCCCCAAACTTTGAAAGGCGCTGATTTGAGTGACTTCCTTCTGCCCAAACTTTGAAAGGCGCTGATTTGAGTGACTTCCTTCTGCCCAAACTTTGAAAGGCGCTGATTTGAGTGACTTCCTCCTGCCCAAACTTTGAAAGGCGCTGATTTGAGTGACTTCCTTCTGCCCAAACTTTGAAAGGCGCTGATTTGAGTGACTTCCTTCTGCCCAAACTTTGAAAGGCGCTGACTTCCTTCTGCCCAAACTTTGAAAGGCGCTGATTTGAGTGACTTCCTTCTGCCCAAACTTTGAAAGGCGCTGATTTCCTTCTGCCCAAACTTTGAAAGGCGCTGACTTCCTTCTGCCCAAACTTTGAAAAGTGCTGATTTCCTTCTGCCCAAACTTTGAAAGGCGCTGATTTGAGTGACTTCCTTCTGCATTGATTTTGGATCTCGCTCGGACAAAAACTAGATTTACTCGAGACATTTTCTTGGGTCTAAGAAATTTGTGTTTCGAGTTATGCTCCCTTGGTTTCGCAGCAAATTTAGAATTTTTTTCTCTTTCCAGGTAATAGTTCTCTTGCTTTATGAATGAGAGGTTCAAAGCTCGAATCCCAGATGGTTCCCTTCATCTCCGTAGTGGACATTTGAACAAATTTGTTTTCTGTGTCTTTATCATTATAAGTTGTTTTGTGTGCTCACCGTTCTTATATGCAAGTGAAACATGGACATTAAATAAGTATATAGAGAAGAGAATAGATGCCATGGAAATGTGGATGTATAGGAGAATGAACAGAGTTTCTTGAAAAGATAAGGTGACAAATAAGGAGGTCTTGGATAAAGTTGGCATGCAGAAACTAGAACTGTTGCAATTAATCCAAAAAAGAAAACTGGCATACTATGGCCATATAAGAAGACACTGCAGCATCCAGAAAAGAGTTGTGGAAGGCAAGGTTGAAGGGAAGCGTGGTAGAGGAAGGAAGAGGCAGTCGTGGCTTGCCAACATACAGGAGACATCCCAGTTACGACTCAGTGTAGCCTGTGAAGCAGCCTTGGACCGTGAAAGATGGCGCCGAATGACAGCCCACCTCGGAGACGGGACGGCACAGCGATCGATAGATAGATCATTATAATTATGATAGTTGGGCTTAATTTGTATAGTCTCTTCTCGTAAAACCCGACAAAATAACAAGAAAATCGCCATAAAAATTATCATTCAGGCGCTTCTTCACCGTAGCCGCTGAAAACATAGAAATCGCCATATTCGAATTTTTAATACGAAAAAATAATGTCAAGATTGCCAGGCAAGGAAAAAAAAAGATCGACAGAACAAAATAAAAGATGAATATGGAATGCGGTTCATTTTCATTAAAATTATTTGGTTTCGTTTGAATTTCAACTCCAAAATGTTTTTGTTTGTTTGTTTTGTTTTTGTTTTGTTTGTTTTTTTGGAGGGGGGGGTGATGTCCAGTAACTCAACGATAGAACTATGATTAAACGTGATTAGAGATTAACCTAAAAATCGTCTTTGTTGATGTTATGCCCTCATTCTCTGAAGGTGTCTTTTCCCCAGGTAAAAACTAAACTTGTATCCCACGCCAGGTAGAAACTAAACTTGTATCCCACACCAGGTAGAAACTAAACTTGTATCCCACAGGTAGAAACTAAACTTGTATCCCACAGGTAGAAACTAAACTTGTATCCCACAGGTAGAAACTAAACTTGTATCCCACACCAGGTAGAAACTAAACTTGTATCCCACACCAGGTAGAAACTAAACTTGTATCCCACACCAGGTAGAAACTAAACTTGTATCCCACAGGTAGAAACTAAACTTGTATCCCACACCAGGTAGAAACTAAACTTGTATCCCACAGGTAGAAACTAAACTTGTATCCCACACCAGGTACAACCGAGGTGTAAAACTGGACAGGCGTTTTGTTTGACCATTCTCTCCAAGAGACTCCGCGGTTCCTGGCCTCAAAGGCAGCGGTCATTTCCGTGTGCGTAGAGCACAAAGACCTCCGAGCTGACCAGTGTAAATGTGGTGCTAATAGCCCGACCGGACGCCAGGGTCAATCTCAGTTGGGGTCCAGTGTATTACAGGCTTGGAGGTCCGCAATACGATAACGAATGACGGAATCACAACCCTTAGGTATGGGCTTTTCCGATCGCTCATTGGCTACGTAAATCTAGCATGGAACTATGATTGGACGTCAGCGTAGATCCCGGTACATTTCGTCTTCGTTTTGCTGTAAATCCGTTAATCACAAGGCATGTATTGTGTGGCCAACCCCGCCAGATTTTGTAAGACACGAGGAGGGTGTGAAGTTTGCTCAATTA
This sequence comes from Elysia chlorotica, assembly GCA_003991915.1. Taxonomy (NCBI): domain Eukaryota; kingdom Metazoa; phylum Mollusca; class Gastropoda; family Plakobranchidae; genus Elysia; species Elysia chlorotica. The sequence goes on from RQTK01000449.1 coordinate 42,601, forward strand.
CGGGAGAGAATGGCGAGTGGAGGTTGGTCTGGAAGGGTCGGGGACCAGTGGAAGTAAACTTTGCTCTAGATATGGAAGAGCGCAGTATCGTCAGGGACTGTGGAAGTAAACTTTGCTCTAGATATGGAAGAGCGCAGTATCGTCGGGGACTGTGGAAGTAAACTTTGCTCTAGATAATCCCACACCAGGTAGAAACTAAATTTGTATCCCACACCAGGTAGAAACTAAACTTGTATCCCACAGGTAGAAGCTAAACTTGTATCCCACAGGTAGAAACTAAACTAGTATCCCACGCCAGGTAGAAACTAAACTTGTATCCCACACCAGGTAGAAACTAAACTTGTATCCCACAGGTAGAAACTAAACTTGTATCCCACAGGTAGAAACTAAACTTGTATCCCACACCAGGTAGAAACTAAACTTGTATCCCACACCAGGTAGAAACTAAACTTGTATCCCACAGGTAGAAACTAAACTTGTATCCCACACCAGGTAGAAACTAAACTTGTATCCCACACCAGGTAGAAACTAAACTTGTATCCCACAGGTAGAAACTAAACTTGTATCCCACACCAGACATGGTTGTCAACAAAATCATCACCTTAGTTGCAGAAAGCTCTGTCTCATTCCTAGAACACTTTATATCTTTATAATTTTAAAATTCTGATAGAACATTGCACAACTAAAATGAGGATTTCTGTACTCTTTCTCCTTTATTTTTTGAATCAGTTCTTTAATAAGATAGGGAATTATACAACCGAGGTGTAAAACTGGACAGGCGTTTTGTTTGACCATTCTCTCCAAGAGACTCCGCGGTTCCTGGCCTCAAAGGCAGCGGTCATTTCCGTGTGCGCAGAGCACAAAGACCTCCGAGCTGACCAGTGTAAATGTGGTGCTAATAGCCCGACCGGACGCCAGGGTCAATCTCAGTTGGGGTCCAGTGTATTACAGGCTTGGAGGTCCGCAATACGATAACGAATGACGGAATCGCAACCCTTAGGTATGGGCTTTTCCGATCGCTCACTGGCTACGTAAATCTAGCATGGAACTATGATTGGACGCCAGCGTAGATCCCGGTACATTTCGTCTTCGTTTTGCTGTAAATCCGTTAATCACAAGGCATGTATTGTGTGGCCAACCCCGCCAGATTTTGTAAGACACGAGGAGGGTGTGAAGTTTGCTCAATTACGGGAGAGAATGGCGAGTGGAGGTCGACCTGGAAGGGTCGGGGACTGTGGAAGTAAACTTTGCTCTAGATATGGAAGAGCGCAGTATCGTCGGGGACTGTGGAAGTAAACTTTGCTCTAGATATGGAAGAGCGCAGTATCGTCGGGGACTGTGGAAGTAAACTTTGCTCTAGATATGGAAGAGCGCAGTATCGTCAGGGACTGTGGAAGTAAACTTTGCTCTAGATATGGAAGAGCGCAGTATCGTCAGGGACTGTGGAAGTAAACTTTGCTCTAGATATGGAAGAGCGCAGTATCGTCAGGGACTGTGGAAGTAAACTTTGCTCTAGATATGGAAGAGCGCAGTATCGTCAGGGACTGTGGAAGTAAACTTTGCTCTAGATAGATATGGAAGAGCGCAGTATCGTCGGGGACTGTGTAGGTAAACTTTGCTCAAAAATAACTTTTTGCTTAGGCCAATGTTCGGAGATGTAAACGTTCTTAATAACAATTATTAAGGCTTACAAAATACATCATCATAAAATCGTCGATGAAAGTGGACGACATTTTAAATAATATAGACAAACCGAATTTCGGAATAAAAAATGAATTGGTTAATTTGTACAATGGGTATATTACTCTTTTGGCAATTAATATTTCAAAGTGATTTCGTTTTTTTTTCTTTGTTATTACTAAATTGTGAGCCCGGTAAAGCAACATCTAGCGCACGATGTTATTTTAGCTTTTAAAAGATTGAAGAGAGAACAATCAAAATACTCATGTGATATATCGGCATCTAATAAGGATGCATTTTTCCGGTATCAGATTCGGTATTGCGTCCAAAAAAAGAAAACAACAAAGAAATTCAGCTATTCTGAAACATCTCTGAAGCAATATTCAGGGAACTTCGACAAAAAAAAAGGCAAAAGTACGGGTAAATCGACATCGAGGATTGCAAAATAGAAAACTGAAAAACAAAACCCCCTACATTTTTAAGGTTAACAGTTTTGCTTTAATGGATTTCAAACGGAATAAATTCTATATAAATTTCTCAGTTTGTTTACTATAAGTCGATAATGTGCTAATTATTATACTTACAAAGAGAGAGAGAGAGAGAGAGAGAGAGAGAGAGAGAGAGAGAGAGAGAGAGAGAGAGAGAGAGAGAGAGAGAGATGTTTGTTGCACGAATGTACGGCGGGACACTGGTCAAGCAGTATTGTTTATGACTGGATCAACATCAAAGCAAAAAACAACAACAACAACAACACAATACTGTCATGACATAACTCAAGAACCGTAACTCTGACATGATGATGAGGGATCACTTAGTGCGAAATGAGCACGGGTTGTAGTGATGGAGCAAGAAAAACGAAAACAGAAAAGCAGATGCAGATGGAGTGCCAGACTGTAGTGATAGAGCAAGGAAAACGAGGACAGAAAAACTGATGCAGATGGAGCTAAGTGCCAGACTGTAGTGATGGAGCAAGGAAAACGAGAACAGAAAAGCAGATGCAGATGGAGCTAAGTGCCAGACTGTAGTGATGGAGCAAGGAAAACGAGAACAGAAAAGCAGATGCAGATGGAGCTAAGTGCCAGACCGTACCTGCGACATGATCCTGTCTAGAACAGAAAAGCAGATGCAGATGGAGCTAAGTGCCAGACTGTAGTGATGGAGCAAGGAAAACGAGAACAGAAAAACAGATGCAGATGGAGCTAAGTGCCAGACTGTAGTGATGGAGCAAGGAAAACGAGGACAGAAAAACTGATGCAGATGGAGCTAAGTGCCAGACTGTAGTGATGGAGCAAGGAAAACGAGGACAGAAAAACTGATGCAGATGGAGCTAAGTGCCAGACTGTAGTGATGGAGCAAGGAAAACGAGAACAGAAAAGCAGATGCAGATGGAGCTAAGTGCCAGACTGTAGTGATGGAGCAAGGAAAACGAGAACAGAAAAACAGATGCAGATGGATCTAAGTGCCGGACCGTACCTGCGACATGATCCTGTCTGCTCCCGTTCCCTCCTCGTCGCGGAACCAAATGTCCGGATTGTAGTTTCGAACCAAATCCTTGAACTTGGGGTCCCCGCGCTTTATCGGGCCGTCCGTGAGCCCCGAGGCGCCCAGCGTGTTCTCGCTCACGTTCGGCACGTGCTGTTTGAAGACCAGGGGCGTCAGCTTCCGCCGGTGCCGCCGACTTCCGCTTCCGCCTCTAGGCGCGCATGCGTCTGAGAGAGAGGCGAACAGGAGGAGCAGGGCGAGCAGGGCGGTGACCAGGTTCGTGTGACGTCTGCTGTGAGCCAAGGTCAAGGTCGAACTGCGTGGGGCGATGGGGATTCTGGGATTGTTAGGACCGTGTGGAGAGCTAGAAATGGTTCTCATATACGTGGCCTTGCTGTTGTTGTTGGTTTTGTTTTTGTTGTTGTTGTTGTTGTTGTTGTTGTTGTTGTTGTTGTTGTTGTTGTTGTTGTTGTTGTTGTTGTTGTCGTTGTTGATGTTATTGACGATGTTGATTTTCTCGATACCGTTCTTGTCGAGATAGGCGGAGTCTTCGCGCTCCTTCTCTGAAGCCGCTGAAGTGAAAAGCTTGTTTAGAGTGTTGTCGATGTTCACTGTGGAGGTAGTGGTGTTGTTGTTCGCCGCGCCGCGGGTGTGGTGCGAGGCTGATGCTGTTTCATCGCCATGGAGACGCCAGTGGTTGTGGTCTTCCGTCTTGGCGGTCAGGACGGGAGGCGCGGGCCGTTCCATGCGGGGTGGGTCCAGGACGGTACGTCCACTGAAGATTTGCGAACAGTCTCTTCCAGGCGAATGTTCGTGAGATGACGGAAGCTGCCCGAGCCCTTTGTCGGCATGAATGTACACGGAGAGTGAAACGGGTGGCCTGATAGTGCTAGATGACAGGTCTTTGATATTGTTGTTGATGTTGGTGGTCGTGTCGATGTTGTGGTTGTTGTTATTGGTGGTGGTGGTGGTGGTAGTGATGACATCGCTTCTGCTGCTGCTGCTGCTTCTGCCGCTTCTACAGCCTCGCCTTCGCCCTCGCCCTCCGTCGCAGATACGCATTGTGTCTGGAGGGAAAGACAAAAAAAACATGTTAGCTACGCATTGTGTCTGGAGGGAAAGACAAAAAAAAAAACATGTTAGCTACGCATTGTGTCTGGAGGGAAAGACAAAAAAACATGTTAGCTACGCATTGTGTGTGGAGGGAAAGACAAAAAAACATGTTAGCTACGCATTGTGTCTGGAGGGAAAGACAAAAAAACATGTTAGCTACGCATTGTGTGGAGGGAAAGACAAAAAAAAACATGTTAGCTACGCATTGTGTCTGGAGGGAAAGACAAAAAAACATGTTAGCTACGCATTGTGTCTGGAGGGAAAGACAAAAAAACATGTTAGCTACGCATTGTGTGTGGAGGGAAAGACAAAAGAACCAGTGTGAACAAATCAGTGATGAACTGTTAGGTACCGCAGGTCCCGTCCTCCAAGCAGTGACTTTGACAAGGTTACAATGGTACATGATGGACCAAAGCAAAAGGACAGGAAAACAACAACACCCAGTGATGGTCAGTGCAGGATAGAAAAGCAAAAGGACAGTAAAACAACAACACCCAGTGATGGTCGGTCCAGGATAGCAAAGCTCTCTCCTGGTCTAACTTCTCCTGGGTCTCCACAAAGTGTTAAATACGGTGACGGGACCTAATGGCGGGTACTCACAAAATGACCAGTGGCGTTCAACGGAGATTGACACAACAAGTAAAGAAAAACGCAGCGATTACAACGGGAATGGGGGTGGGAGTGTGTGAGGGGGAAAAAAAAAAAAAAAGCGAGGGATGAGAGGGGGGGTTACAAGGGGGAGGGGGGGTGGAGTGTGGGGGGGGGGGGGGTTGGGATCAGAGGCAGACGGTTTGACACCTGCGCCATCAAAAACAGTTTTTTTATCTGGATTGTCATGTCAGATACAACTTTAAGGCAGGCGAGACATACACCTGGTCTGACAACCAAACATAGGGTTAATATTTCATATGGTTCTAGGGTTAATATTTTATATGGTTCTAGGGTTAATATTTCAAATGCTTCTAGGGTTAATATTTCAAATGCTTCTAGGGTTAATATTTCATATGGTTCTAGGGTTAATATTTCATATGGTTCTAGGGTTAATATTTTATATGGTTCTAGGGTTAATATTTCAAATGCTTCTAGGGTTAATGTTTTATATGGTTCTAGGGTTAATATTTTAAATGGTTCTAGGGTTAATATTTCTGTATGGTTTTTCAACACTTATGAACATAGCTTGGTATCCTCCGTGGAACCATAACGCTTCACAGTACGTACATAGTTGTGCAGAATAAACAAATAATTATGGAGGTCAAAGACCAGTTTGAAAATTAACGTTTCTTGACTATCATTGAAAATTAAGTCAATGAAAAATACGCTATAAAAGAGCATTATTTACATAGGTATGTCCAATAAGAAATTTAATGAGCAAACGAAAAATCGAGCCGCATTTGTCGAATGCGTCTAACAAAAATAAAACTAGTCTCTATAGAGCTGCGCTGATGCCGGTGTATGTTGAGAAAGCAACAAACAAAACATACAATTAACTCCTCTTCTCTAAGTTCTGTTATATTATTGACAAGAAGAAACCAAAACAGGGAACATTCTAGACTGAAGTAAAATGGTACATTAAAGAAACGCCTTGCCTCCAGTTTATTCTACATTTTCAAACTGTTTTTGAGATGGCAAACGCCATTATTTTAACCTCTTTACTTAAAAGGCTGTAGCTAAACTTGGAGCCACAACAACTCAGATACAAAGTCCTGGTGTCTTTCTCTTCCAGACTTCACACGATTTGAAACTCGCCCACAACCAGACGAGACCAAAGCGGAACAGGTCTACAACATCGTCTGCTACTGGTGCAAGAAAGCGAAAGCGAAAGTTGACACCAGCGAAAGCCTAATCGGCACGCGCGGCCATTAAAAGCTGTTTGTTTTCTCTGGCGACCGTATGTGTTTCTCGCGTGGGAGAGTCCGCCTCGAAGCATAGGAGTTGGAGCACATGCCCAGAGTCTAGAGGGTCTACAGAGTCTCTAGATCCAGGAAAACCCTCAGATCTGATGACACATCGACCTACAGAGAGATTTCTGGCACGAGTGATCTTTTCCTGGTTCGTGGTTCTCATCGGAGTAAAGAAAAAAGTTTATCGTTAAAATGGCTTCCAAAAAGAGTCCCACGGAAGGAAAAAAAAGTGTTTCGTGAAATGGCTATCATCAGGACTGGGTAGAAAGTTCCGGTTTTGTTTCGACAAGTCGGATCACTCTGCAAGCAAACATGCCACTTTGTGTCTAAGTTATCCCCCATTGCTCAGCTCTATAGGCGCTTATAAAATAGCCCAGGTACACCAAATGTCAGGTGCGATCGGTTTTTAACAAGTCAGGGCAGAGTTGTCGCTGGGACTTAGTGGGCTGTTGAGGTCTTAAAACATTGAAAATAAACCCAGGCAGCAGATAGATAGAGTTACCAAGGTTTGAAGGTGTCGAGACTTTTGGCTAGTACTTCAATCTATTTTTAGGATAGTTTGCTGTTGATAATTGAGTGAATCAAACCGGTGCGTGTATCAGTTGTAAAAGAGGCAGAGGCTGGCACACCGTCCCTGCCTCTCTCTCTCACTCTCTCTCTCTCTCTCTTTCTCTCTCTCTCTCTCGGAGGCTAACCCATGGCCCTCCATCTCTGTCTGCCTGAGTGTTGTTTAGCCAGTGTGTTTGCCAATGAGTTTGCGGCTGGGACCACAACAAGTCAACACCAGGCCGGGCTAGGTCACGTGAGATCGTGACAGCAGCTACAGGTCCCGGCATCAACTGCAAAGTTGACCCAAACACACCAGTAACCGTCGGCTGGCAAATTAACCTTCCTAGGCTCCCAGCTTTCCCAAACACTGAAACAGCCAACAGTGGATTGTTAGACTGAAACAGCCAACAGTGGATTGTTAGACTGAAACAGCCAACAGTGGATTGTTAGACTGAAACAGCCAACAGTGGATTGTTAGACTGAAACAGCCAACAGTGGATTGTTAGACTGAAACAGCCAACAGTGGATTGTTAGACTGAAACAGCCAACAGTGGATTGTTAGACTGAAACAGCCAACAGTGGATTGTTAGACTGAAACAGCCAACGGTGGATTGTTAGAATGTCTGAATTTGTGAACATTTCCGTTAGAGAGTTGGAGTTTTAGTTTGTTCCTAGCGTCCAACATCAGCTCTTTCCATGCTATGTGGACGGGTCTCAATACTCATGTCTGACAATTCTGCGTGCTGCCACACAGATACAGTGTAAGGACATGGACCTCTTTATTGGAAGAGCAACGCGCTACCATTTGGGCTAGTTCGCCTCTCCCCCCATAATTGAAAATCATTATTTTCGTTTTTACACTTTCACAACGCCCTGTCTCATGTGTAAAAATAAGTTTTAGTATCAGCAATTTTCACTGACTAAATTATTGAGCTCACCTCACAACAATTTTTTGTTCTTTGATGGGCCAACTGATGCGGGGAAAAAATGAAAGCGCGGCTGTAAATTACAAAGCTGGTCGAGACTGCCTGTGGTTCTGTGTGTATCTGTGTGTCTGTGGTGTGAAAGTCACCTGACCGCCATGTTTTTTTAGGATCGTCCCATCACACCAGATCTTTTGTCGAGTGTTTGGACTAGAAAACATGCCTATGGGAATTTCCGCCAGTTTTTTGGCAGACTTTTAAAGACAGTAATACTGTAATAGTTGTTCAAACTTCGCGGCGTCACATTAAAAAAAACTTCCATCTAACTTTTTGCGCTTTTGAGAAAAACGAAATAAAAAGTTTGGACTACAAGAGATGTATGACTCTCATAGCGCCTTGTTAGTGTTAGCTCGCTTGCTGATACACATCGCTGCATCCACTATTCTTTTTTATTCCTTTTTTGTTTGTTCTTCCCCCGCCGTTTTCTAGCAGACCCCAGGCTTAGGATAATTACTGACTTCACTCTGAAACCACAACAACGGGACGACTCGCCTGGGACATGCATCTCTGGCCACGCCCACTTTTGACGTTGGATCAAGTCCTGGTGTTGACTTGGCTTAAATTGGTCTCATCTAACGTTTTTGCATGAATGCGCTTGTTTTTTTTTAATCCTCGATAATTTAAATATATGATATAGCGTGCAGTCAATCGTGTTTTCGGTTTTCCCCGTTTCAAAAATTCAGCTTTTGATGAAGAAGCAAAACGTCCAGCCATACAAAATATAGTATGTCTCCTCGCAATAGCCTTGTTATGGGGAAAAATAAACTGGACCGTTGCCATTTGTTTGTTCGTTTGTTTGTTTGTTTGTTTGTTTGTTCTTTCCTTGCAGGGCATTCAAACTGCAACAAAACCTGGAAACTTTCCGTGCAAATATGACTAGATCATACACACAAATATTTCCTTTCGCCTGTCTGAACCTTTAACAGTTTCCGGCTAAAACGCAAATTTATTATTTCTTTTGGTAATCGCACAATTGTTTTCATTTTTTATCCGTCTCTTATTTTTAAAAGACGAACGCTCAGTAAAGAAAGTATTTCAATTAAACAAAAAAGGTTATGGGGCAAAAAAAAAGGTTTAGATAAGTGAACTTACAATATAATTTATATGCTTGGAAACACCAATGCTCTGACAATATAAATGGAAAGACCAATGCTCTGAAAATAGAAGTGGAAACACCAATGCTCTGACAATATAAGTGGAAACACCAATGCTCTGACAATATAAGTGAAAACACCAATGCTCTGACAATAGAAGTGGAAACACCAATGCTCTGACAATAGAAGTGGAAACACCAATGCTCTGATATAAGTGGAAACACCAATGCTCTGACAATAGAAGTGGAAACACCAATGCTCTGACAATAGAAGTGGAAACACCAATGCTCTGACAATATAAGTGGAAACACCAATGCTCTGACAATATAAGTGGAAACACCAATGCTCTGAAAATATAAGTGGAAACACCAATGCTCTGACAATATAAGTGAAAACACCAATGCTCTGACAATATAAGTGGAAACACCAATGCTCTGAAAATATAAGTGGAAACACCAATGCTCTGACAATACAAGGCACACTGGCAATATAAGACCAAAACATAACCCTCAAAATAATCTTTTTTACAATAAGATGTCTTTAAAGGTATATGTATGAGTATGGATGCGTATCAAGGAATGTTTTTATTTTAAAAAATGTATGTCTGACAATGTAGAATTAAAACCCTTTACACGTGTATATAAAAAGATTATTATTTTTTAAATTATGAATGTATTGGTGTTGTAAAGATGAAATGGACACGTACGTATGTTTATATGGGATGATAAAGGCTTTTCTTGTCATATGGAATATTAACGAACAACGAGAAAACGTCAGAAAACCCTATTTTTGAGACTCGTGATTTTAAAGTCGAGAATATTCAGTACACTATACATGATTTTGTGACCAGGTTATTTCATGTACTTAGAAAAGAGAGTCTTCAACCCTTTTTTACTTTTCACAAAAGCCAAGGTTCAAAAAAAAAAATCATTATTGTCTTAATTAGATTGGGACAACCACAACAATTACACGGTCGTTGTTCAGTACCGCGGCAAATAATTTGTTGTTGAGATCAGTTTTAAAATGTACGAGATCCCTGAAAAATCAGCTGTACAATCGCATTTTATCAACTGTACTGGTTGGTCGGTGTTTTATCAACTGTACTGGTTGGTCGGTGTTTTATCAACTGTACTGGTTGGTCGGTGTTTTATCAACTGTACTGGTTGGTCGGTGTTTTATCAACTGTACTGGTTGGTCGGTGTTTTATCAACTGTACTGGTTGGTCGGTGTTTTATCAACTGTACTGGTTGGTCGGTGTTTTATCAACTGTACTGGTTGGTCGGTGTTTTATCAACTGTACTGGTTGGTCGGTGTTTTATCAACTGTACTGGTTGGTCGGTGTTTTATCAACTGTACTGGTTGGTCGGTGTTTTATCAACTGTACTGGTTGGTCAGTGTCAGTGTGTGACCGGCTGAGACGTGAGTTTTTATCTTCCCGCACTGTTTCGTATGTTATAGAACCACTACCAATTACTATTCAACCAAATTTTGACGCGTGCAGCTGTAGCATGGAGAAAAACAACCGCGTCGAAATTTGGCGCAAAATCTTAGGTCCGTAAGTACAAGATCAAGGTAGCTTATGACTCTTCTTAAGCCTTCTTATTTGCATATAGCATTACGACGAGTTAGTAATAAGCTACGGCGACGTTGTACTTTCAGTCCCTAAAGCCAAATCGTAGGCTGACTAAATACCAGTTGTAATCAAGAATCCGGACAATACGGGGCGAAGTCTTGCGGCGGATTTTTGCATCAGTTCCGGCGCGGTTTTCCATATCAAAGGTCCACAGTGGGCGGCGTATGGACTCGCGTAGTCTTATACTGGACACATTGATTTCCCCAGGGGAGGGGGAGGAATTGCTTAAACCTGATGTACGGGGAGGGGGACTACCTACAGTGGAAGAGAGAAAGAGAGAGAGAGAGAGAGAGAGAGAGAGAGAGAGAGAGAGAGAGAGAGAGAGAGAGAGAGAGA
>RQTK01000449.1:139774-177430 GCA_003991915.1 Elysia chlorotica
AACTTGTTGTAACCCTCCCACACAGAGCTCCACAAAAAGCGGAACTAGCGGCAGCCAATCAAATCTGGTTACAAGGTGGCGGTGTATTGTCCTGACAATGACAAATGTAAAATGCTTCCCCAGAATAATGTACTGTAACAGGCGATGCCTCATGGTATCCCCACCCTGTCTCGTGTGTGGCAGCACATAAAATTGTCAGACGTCCGTCTTGGGGCCCGTCCACAATATAGCCTATAAGTTGCTGACGCTGGACGTAAAAACCCAACCAACCAACCAACCAACCTACAGTTACCTACAGTTACCTACAGTTACCTACAGTTACCTACAGTTACCTACAGTTACCTACAGTTACCTACAGCTACCTACAGCTACCTACACTTACCTACACTTACCTACACTTACCTACACTTACCTACACTTACCTACACTTCCCTGCAGTTACCTACAGTTACCTACAGTTACCTAAAGGACATTTTTGTCGCCAATCCTGAGAAAAATGTGAAGCACACACAGTGATTCAGCGCGAGTCGGAATTTAAACGTTTTCATTTATCTATAGTTTAGACAAATCCAATGCAGTTTAAGAGTTTAAAAAATCAAAGTCTATACTTTCTATAACAAATAATAAAACTTCTTATTTGAAACGGAAAAAGGTCAATATACAGTGGCTTTTCACATGTAGAGGGCTCCAGGTCAAAACCTCTATGAGTGACCTGTGCCTGATTCACCTGGAACACCTCACGATGGTCACAGACAATAATAGCCATTGTCACTCCGTAACGGACACAGATGACGCTGTGTCTAAAAATAGACCTGATACATTTGTACGTATCTGAAACAAAGGGTTTGGTCAAAACTCCAGTCAGTAGTGCTCTTGGTTAACGTTCAGGGCGCCCCGGGTTTAAACCTCGGTTGTAACTACGTCTCAGTATTTGGGGCGGGGGAGAGGGATGGTGGACACTGGCGCAAGTGGCAGAGCGTTGGTCTACCACTAGGGAGGTGTCCTGTTGGAAACCCACGATCGCTCAAAGATTTGTACGTGTTTGGGTTGGTGTCAGTGTGTAGAACGTTGATATGCCGGGAGTTGTTATATCCCAGCCTTGTCTTGACAGTGGCAGCACGTAATATTGTCAGATATTCATCTTGACACCCGTCGCAGTGTATTGCGGAGTTTAAATCTTTTTTTCTCTTTTAAATATTTCGATATTTGTACGGTATGCAGAAAACGGACTAACAGTTTATCCTCAAGAATAAAAACATTTTACCAAAAAAAAGTCCCATACACGAATGCAGACGACATTGCGTTGATATCCATGGAAATAGCAATGCGTGTCCCCCCCCCCCCCCCCACAACAAGCCAGGCCGTTTCCCCCCCCCCCCCCCACCCCCTCCCCTTCCGTCTATGCAAACTGAAAACTATAACCTGTCTCAAGTCGCCTTCAAGTTTTCGCGAAACAAAACTTCACCCCTGGGTGCGATATATCGCTATCTGTCTCTAGCGCGATGCTTAAGTTGGTGGCGTCGCTAGCCCGTGAAATAGACACGCAGACCGAATGGGATCGGTTCCCTGTGACAGTGTGACAAGATAATTGTCTCTAGGAATGTCATATCTACCGTCCTTGATTCCATCTCCGCCTAGATCTAGACCTGCTCTCCGCTTGACAAGCTGGATTCTTGCCACAGCGTTAAGTTTTATGATTCCAATTTTTAAAGGAGGCGGAAGAGTTGTGGGATGGTGGGGCGAGTGTGTGTGTGTGTGTGTGTGTGTGTGTGTGTGTTTTGATACATGAATTCCAGGGACAGTTGGCGAGAATGGCACCCTACCTTTAAAAAGTATCTCTGCCCAACTAACTTCAAGGAGGATGACAACTACACGAAACGGGAAACTATAGCCTAACTAAATGCCTAGCAGATGCGTTAACCTTCTTTGATTAAAAAAAAATTAAATCAGTAAAAAAAACAACTAATCTTTATATGATTTTCTTCATTTTTTCCTTCTGCTTTCATTTTCAATATGGTCCAAATCTTTTCGATTCTCAATATCCCCAAATCTTTTAAAATCTTAATATACCCAAATATTTTAAATTTTCAATTTGGCCTCCTCAATAAAATAGGCTTCAATATGATCAAAACGTAAGACTTTCTAAAACTTTCCGCCGACACTGCTCTGGGTGTAAAGCAATCGATTTGTTTTCATAATCCTCCCTTTTCTTGAACAAAGCTTCCTTCAACTCCAAATTGTCCACGTATGAACTTTTGAGAAATAAAGTAGGCCATTAAGTCATTATAGTAAGACATACAAATTCTGTATATCCCAGCCAATGTCTTTAATGCTTTTTATTATAATATATACGTAACAGCTAGAGAAAATCATAGATGCATGTTTTACCGCAACCCTAATTCTCAAGATACATAATACAGCTATTGTCCATTTGTTTATTAATTACTTAAAGCGTAAAAAAAAAAAAACAACAACTGAGAAATTACTCTCTCTGATTAGTATTCGGTCTGTTAAGGTGTCTCTATTAACACTACACTAATGCAAGGGTTGCTAGGATTTGAACCCTCTAAACTCTTGCTCTTCAGTCTAAGCACTAACGACTAAGCCATCCAGTAACCTCCCATTTTCCAGAAAATCTGTGTGGTGTAAGGGAGAGAACACAGAGAATTTATGTCAAAGTCCGAGAGAAATGTGAGCTTAATTCCCGTAATATGTAAAACAAAAAATAATACAAAAAGAAGACAATCATTGTTTACCGCCTCACAGATAGGGAATGAATCTCGGACTTTCAGATTATACGCCCAGCGCTGTGGCGACTGAGCCAACTTGAAACTGTATTTACAAAACAAATCAGACACAGTGTCTATAAAGACCCGCAATAAAGATTATTATGCCCCTATGGAATAATATATCAGCAAAAAAAATAGAAGTAATTAAATAGAGAAGAAAACCGCAAACTTCGATTTCATTTTCTTTTAGGCCATAATCTTTTGCCATAAACCGAATAAAAAGAACATTGACAGAGGCAATTTCATCCGCTTCTAAGCATATACAAATTTCGCCCCACATCCAAAAGAGCAACAAAAAAAAAAGATAAAAACAAACAAAGAAGGAAAAAAACACATCATCGAACATAAAAAGATAAATAAAAAAATCTGCAAAGTTATGGAAGAAATGAGGAAAGTAGCAGACCGTTTTTATGTCTAAATTGATAATAAATGAAGTCCAAGATCTCTACAGGGTAACTTCCCTTTGCGCAACAGCAACAGCACTGTTCTTTCAGGATATGTTAATTTTTATTGCACAGACCCATAAATCAAACATTTAACTGGTAAATAATTATTGCCGGGTATGTATCTAAAATATGCGGTTCCAGTTTTTATTCCTAAATTTGGTTTACAACCATTTTTATGGTTTTGCCAGTTAAGATTTCTCACACGAGTGGCTAGTTTAATTAGGTTCTTCCGGCTAAAAATAAATTCCTTTTTTTTTTACAAATCAGACTCCGTATCATTATTACTTTAGTTATTTACACTGTCCAAGTCTTATTTAAATATTTTGACACAAAACTCTAGGAGAGTAGAGTAATTTCTTGTTCAGCAAAAAAAGCCAGGCAAGAAAAAATAAATTGATATGAAACGCGTTGAGAAAAGATGTACAATATTTTGTTTGATATCGCGTATTTTCATGAAACTCTTCACAGCAAAAACCGGTGGTGAAAAAACAACAACAATATAAATAATTATTTTAAACGTTAAAATGGTTTAACGTTCACAAAAATAACGGTCTAGTGTTTTAGTTTACAAAACAAAAACTATTACACTATTTCTGATTGACATCTAAAAAAAAAAATTAAAATAGTTCGCCGAGACGCAAACATGCAATCAGCTGCAGAGTCGATGCGAGAACGCTACGTCCACATGAAAGACTCAGAGAAAAACTAAAGCTGCGAGTCCTTTCGACAATGCTACCGAATACTTAAAATAAGTCATCTTTTTTTGGTAAAAAAAAGTGACACTGATGATCATTATGAATTTTGATGATAAAGATGATAATAGTTTAAATGTTTCTTTTTAAGAAAATAACACTTTTTATGATTATAAAGATAATGTTCTTCATTATGATAAAAATGATGATGATGATGATGATGATGATGATGATAATGATGATGATAATGATGTACTGAGGATGATAATAATGAACATGAATGTAACAGTAGTGATAATGGATTAAATAATAACAACAGTACGACACATGTATCCATGACTCACCGAACCAGGTGTAGTCCAGTCTCTGTTCACATCTCCCGAGAACCTTGAAACAACCAAACTCCTCTTGTCTGCCGGCTTTGTGAGTCCCCTGTAGTAAACATCAACCCCAGTTCGCAACACCAGGTCTTGACCACTTATACCGGAGTCCCTGGTCAGCCTTGACCACACTTATACCGGAGTCCCCGGTATCTCCGGCCACGCTGCCCAGACCTGGCTGATCACTCGGCGAGCAGAACACCTGTCCACCCGACTGGACGAGCGTGAACTGGTCAAGGTAGGGGCCTGGTCGAGTCTACCCAAATACCAGGCACAGTCACCGGACTGAGTGAAGGGAAGGCACTCTTGTGTAACAAGGGTAAATGTCTATTTAGTTCACACTAGTACCACAACTAGCTAAAACAAAATTAACACTCTGTGAGTATTTTTCGTTAGACCCACAATCCTAGTAGACTAAGACTGCAAACTGTCCTAACTGTACATAATGTTTGAAAGATATAGCTCACTTTGGCTCTGACTGCAAATGTGCGCTTGTGTCCGTGAGCCTGCCTGCTATTCTCGGACGCCTGGGTCTGGGTGTATGACTGACCAATGGTCAACTCTGCCAGAGCGCTCCCCGGCTTGACCAGCTGGCTGTTATGGTAACGAGATGTATTAAGTGCCGTCCTGGCTTTCTGACGCCTGGATGTAACGACAATTATAGGCCTTGCGTGTAACAAGCTGTTTAGTTACAATGGGGGCGACAAGAAATAATGTTATTATGGACCATCATCTATTAGTGTGAGCCTGCGTGCTATCTTCTTGGAAGACAGACATATATGATTTGTAATTAAAAAATTAATCACGACTTCTTTTTACAAGGAGTCCGATATTGAGTCGTATCTAAAACGGATCTACCAAGCGGTACAAAAACGTCATCAGTTTTCGTGTAGAGCATCACAAAGCACAGAATCTTTAGGACATTTATGACGAACTATCGGGGGTAATGTCTGCGCTTGTTTGAGTATGGGTTTCAGTCTCACAATTCAGATGCGATTTCAGTACAAGGCTCTGGCAATGGTGCTCTCACTAAAAGTTGCAGGTGGTTTTTTAATGGGTCCTCTGTGGATGAAAAGAAATGATGGAATTAGTACTCTATAAGTATAATTATTCATAAAGAGACAGAGACAAAAGGAAAAGAAAGAGAGGGAGAGAGTGAAGGAGACAGATTGTTAGGTATATAAATATACAAAAACGCATTGAAAAGCACTATTATTCGCTATATAAAGATAAAATTATAGGATAGAGAGAGCAGAGGGAGAGAGAGGCAGACGAAGATCAAGAAAAAAAACTGGTTGGATAATGATGATATAAAAAAGAATACGTGCAAGAGACTACTGTGGGCTGTACGCTACTTCATCTTCTTTAAGAATTGTCCATGGTTACAACGAAGAACACTCGTTCAAGCAGCCATTTCAACAACAACAAAAAAACAAAAAACTTCTAAAAAGATGCAAAAAAATTAGCGCACTCATAATTGATGAATTCGGTGCACATATGGTTTCAATTACCTTTAAATACATAAGCCCTTGTAAGGGATCTATCATATCAATCAGACTGTTTTACCATTGGGGCTAAAATACATTCTAAGTTGAATCCATTCTCCACGAGACATGGTTAAACAATACTTGTGGGCGATTGACTATTGGTGATATATTTATGAATAATTTATTCCATTATTCGGTTTACACAGTCTACAGATATATTGTACATACACACTTTGGCTCGCGAAACGAGTCTGTAATAATACCTGAGACCCATTAACATGTCATCATTTAAAGGGGAAACTGTTTAATACGATGACAATAACGGGTTTAATATCGCGTAGAGTTAGTGAATAGATCACCAGACGTCCCACGAATGTCCCCTCGACTTGACGGTTGAATTGGTCGAACGCTATGAGGTCCATGTAGAGGGGTCAGTTGGTTTAACGTCAGACATAATAATTATGAAAAACTAAGATAAGATAAGATGAGACAAGACAGGCTTTCTTCACATAGATGTATTGATTTTACATATAAATCACCTTTAGTCAAAAGTACATAAAAGCTTGTCTTTAATATACACTCTCTTTCTTTCTTTTAATCTCTATTTCTTTCTTTTCATCAAGGCGGTTGAACAATTTTTCAAAGTTTTTACTAAGGTTTAAAGAAACAAGCAACCGCCTTAAATGTCTTGAGCCATGTAGACACACCCTTCCGGTGAAACCTCTCAATTTTTCACACTCTCTGGTAAAACTATTGGGAAAAACTGATCGTAGATAAACATCGCGGACACGTATCTCCGCATGCAAAAAAAAAAAAAATTATTTTTGAATTCCAGAGCTCTAAGATATTTCGGACGCGCTTTTTACACCCCCCCCCCAACCCTTAACCAAAAAAAAACAACAAAAAAACAACAACACGCGGCCTGTTCAGAATGTAATTATTTTTAATTCTCTTCCTTCTCTCTCTCCAACTCTTTCCTCATCTGCCCATCTTTTTTCTCGCTATCTCACGCACTCACCCTCTTAATCCCACCCTAAATGTGTGCCTGTCTGTTGGTCTGTTTGTCTGTCTGTCTGTCTGTCTGCCTGTCTGTCTGTCTGTGTCTGTGTCTATTTCTATACCTGTGTCTCCCCTCTCTCTCTCTCTCTCTCTCTCTCTCTCTCTCTCTCTCTCTCTCTCTCTCTCTCTCTCTCTCTCTCTTTCTTTACGAACAGATCTAAAGATATTTAGATTCCATATTTTTTTGCCTTGGCAAAAACAAAACTCGGAGATAAAAACGGCGCAGACATCCTATTTTCCGAAGTCCACACACAATCCTCACAGACACACACACACACACACACACACACATGCAGCCACGTCATAACCCCGGCCGGACCCTGTCTCCGCGATGAGTCATCGCCATCTGTAGCATCTTAAACAGTTTGACCTGACCAGGTCGAGTGCGGCTGCCACACTAAGGAGCTTTCGCCACCCTCGCCGCTCTCATCACACCGGAACGTGGGTGCGCTTTGGACACTGTGTGCTCTTAGCTTTCAGCTTGTGCTCTATGCGCCAATTTTATTTAAATCCCGACATGAAAGTAAAGTTATAGGATTTTAAATCCCAACATGAAAGTAAAGTTATAGGATTTTAAATCCCAACATGAAAGTAAAGTTATAGCATTTTTAAAACTGATGTAAATTCTTTAAGAAACCGTGATACATTAATGTATTTTAGGTCTAAACAACAAAAAAAAAACTCTTGTCAGATGTTACAAATCATTCACTTTGAGTTTTTCCCCAGTTTTCTGAAAGCCGTTAAAACAATATAATGGTCTGTGATCTCGCGAGGTTTTATGTACGAAATCCTATATTCTCCATTATTGGCTCTAACCGCTTGGAGCTACACATTGATGACAGCTATCCTTTCACAGAGTAACGAATAGAACGCTACGCATGCCCACTATTCGTTCTTGTCATTGTTTTATGAGAATAAAAATTTAATCATTCAAAGAATAATACTATTCCGTTACTCGCAGCCTCTGTACAAAAAGTTTTAGAAAGAATTTTTTTTTCAATTAACGACAAAAAAATCTGCATATCGAGTAGTACCCAAAAAAAAAAAAAAAAGATCTAAATTGTAAAGAATACAGCGGGCTGAATTGATACCACATAAATCAAAACCAATGATAGAGTGTTAAATAAATAAACTAAACATTCTGAATTTTAAATAGAAAGAAATAATTGGAATGGTTAACTTCAAACCCTAAAAATACAGTTTTTAAAGTCTAAGCCTCATAACCATGAAGTACAGTCGGATTACTATATTACACAAAACGTCTGACAGCAATATAATAGCACAGAACCATTGGATAAGAAGAATATTTCAGAAAAAAAAAAAGAAACTATTTCATTTGGAATAAAGAAGCAGTCCTACCCCCTACATTTGGCGTCACCTTGTAGCAAACGCCAGAGGAAAGCTTTCTACACGCTGAGAATGTGAAGATTATGCAGGGAGCTTTGTCCAAGAAAAGAGCGAACCCCCATTATTTTATTGCCGGCGATTCTAGATTTCCTATTACCCGCTCACAGACTCGGGAATTGTGGCTAGGCCCAAACCGCGCAACTTTACGGGAATCTCCATTCTGCTAGCGGGAATTTCTGGCGCGAAAGTCTACTCACGATTCCTAGTTGCATATATCGGATAAATCCGATTTCACCACCTCAGCTATATATCGTCCTATCTTTTTTCTAAAATACAAGATATTTTGAGTGTTTTGTGTATGAGTTAGGCCATTTGAAATAAAAAGGTGACGCTTTGTTTGCTATTTGTTTCAGTTGTTTCGGTCGTTTAAAATACATTTCTGAGAAGTCCGACGACAAGATAACGATGTTGCGCTATGACTTGTAACGATGAACATCTCTGAAATCATGGTCTTGAAAACATTTCTCGCTTGACGACGCTAAATAAGCCCTCGAAAATTGCCGATGATTCTTTGCTGCACGATGTACGGTTGTTCATAAATTTACTACACGCAATCTTGGTGAATCTAACAGGTTTGAATTTAAGCACGTAACCTATATGGACATTTGGAAAACATAAATAATTTTGTGTTCCAATCACCACTGGAACTGCTGACGTCATCATACCTTTCAAAAAGTTGTTTGACAAGCTCTGGGCGTAAAAAAAAAACCAAAAAAACCCCAACAAAAACAATCATTTTATACTGTCCACCGTCTGATATCGCACTGTCTTATTATATAAAGGGGCCTCCCCCTACTTGGTGACAAACAATTAGGCAATAATTATCTTACATGCTAAATAAAGAGACGCATAGAAAGTTTGGACATCTCTCTAGAGTTAAATGAGCATCCCGACAGATTTACGTTTCTACACATTGATGTTGTTGTTTTTCCTGGATGTCGCAATGGAAATGTCGGTGTAAGCAAAGAGCACTGATTTTCAATCTGACACGTTTTCTATTAGAAAAGAAAAGTAAAAAAAAACAAAAACAAAACAAAATAACATCTATGAACGCCATTGACATTGAATGAACTGATATGCCTGATACAAGAAAAAAAACACTCCACGGTTAAGTATGTCTGTCACCTTGTCTGTCATATTGTCAACCATTGAGATAGTACAAAAAATAAAGATTCGGCCTCAATTAACAAAAAACGACCAAAATAACAACAACAAAACAACAAAAAACAAAAACAACAAGTGCATGGCTGTTTGTTGTTGTAACACTGACGCCACATCCATAGCTGAGGTCACTGCAGCGCCCGTGTTATCACCAATCTCTGGAGAATGAAAACATTGGGGCACGTCTGCAGACAGTCTCATATTGAAAACAATAGGGCAAGTCTGCAGACAGTCTCATATGAAAAACAATAAACATCTACGTGTGGACAGCCAGTTACGGAAAGATTAAACTTCTCTTTCTCTCTCTATCTCTATCTCTTTTTCTGTCTCTCTGTCTCTGTCTCTCTCTCTCTCTCTCTCTCTCTCTCTCTCTCTCTCTCTCTTTCTCTATCCTTCTCACTGCCTCTTTCCCTCTTTATATAATTGTCTCTGTTTGCCTCTGTCATTATCTCTCTCTTCGTCTCTTCCCTTCTTTCTACTCCCTCTCTCTTACTCTCTTTCTTTCATTATCTGTCTGTCTGTCTGTCTGTCTGTCTGTCTGTCTGTCTGTCTGTCTCTGTCTCTGTCTCTCTCTCTCTCTCTCTCTCTGCCTTTCACCTGATTTGATCGGTAAAGGACGTTCACCATTACTGTGGTAATGACGTACAGCCTCGAGTTGATGACAGATGGCATCATGGACATGCAGTGGGAAACAACATGACGCAAGCAGTAATGGTGATGTTACATTTGTACACAATAATAAAACTAGCAGTCGTGCATGTTAATTAGACAAATAGATATATAGAGAGAAACAGAGAGAGAGAGAGAGAGAGAGAGAGAGAGAGAGAGAGAGAGAGAGAGAGAGAGAGAGAGAGAGAGAGAGAGAGAGAGAGAGAGAGAGAGAGAGAGAGAGAGAGAGAGAGAGAATGCAAATGTGGGAATCAAATGTGTATTTAAATAGGGTAAGAAGGACTAGAAATGTAAACCGAACGCTCCCTTTAGAGTTGCACTTCTACTTCTACCAGTATAATAGTAATACTTATTTGCTTTGCTAACTATCGTTACACTTTCTACTTTCTATTTGAGTTTCGTCGCTGCAGCAAAGAGAGCGGGGAAGCCCGCAATAACCGCAGTGTTTACAGTCTGGTGTGTGCCCAGACATTTCCCTTTGATGTGCAGGCCCCGGGGACGGCAGCTGATCGATCAGGGTCAGCAGGGGTCAGTCAGATTGACAGGCCGTCAATGGGGGATCCCCGAAACGAATCAACAGTTTTGTTTTGTTTTTTTCTGTGGTGTCTTTTTTTTTAAAGAAAAAAACTGTCTTTTTGGGAGATTGACAGCCTGTAGGAACAGTTTTACTTAAAAGTTCCTATTACAGGGAAAAACACTACAGGCATAATCGGATGTCTTTCATGCTTTGCCTCTCTCTTCTGTCTGGTAGGAGAACTTTGCTCAATAATTCTTTATAAAAAACAACAACAACAACAACAACAACACCAAAACAATTTCCCCTTTAGACTTCCATTTTTTAAAGATATAGTTTGACGTGTTGTATACGCTGTCCTTTTTTCCTTCTGTCTGCGAGTAAAATTGTACTTTACGCGCTGTGACAATGGCCAAAGTTTCTTGTCGTATATTTTTTTGGTAATACTCAATATCAGTAAATTTTTCTTTTTTGTATGACTTAGTTGTTGCCATTTGATATGTGTTGTAAGTTTAGAGATGTTGTCCGCTAGCAATGCAATGCGGCCTTAATCATTGTCCGTGGAAATTGGAACAAGGAGTCATTCTTTCGTGTCAATGAAAAACGCCGCATATAAAAAAATTAGACCAAATTGAATTATTTTATGATTCTGACTCAACAAAAATAATATTAAACTAACTATGCCAGGACAGGAAGCCCTTCCTTTAAAAAAAAGGAAATGTTAAAATTGCAGGCCAGAACTATTTTTTTACAAAAACCCTCATGTGCTCTGGTTTTTCTTAAAACTGCTAAAAAATTCATACGCTTTTTTATTATTAAAAAGATATGAGTGAGCCAAAACCGTATACGTCTTATCTAGAAATTATCAATATTCTGTTAAATTATATATAATATAATGTTGTGTACATGAGCTTTATTTTTACTAGCTTTGATCAAACTAAATTAGTTGTGATTTTCCAAATAATTCCAACCCACACTTTCCTTTAATAATTGCCATCCCTAGATCTATAAACTTTATAATTACCTCCCCTTATTCTCTAAAAGATTATTTTTACCTCCCCTAATTCTCTAGAAGTGTCATGCTCCCTCCCGTGTTTCTCCCATCACCCACGACAACGCTCTGTGTAAAGGGCCGTGTTTAGCCACACATACTGGGAAGTGAGGACCCTCAAAGGTGTCAACACCTCACACGGAGATAAAACTCAGAGTAAAAGCGACTCCGGTGTCCTATTGTCCCTACTGGATATTTCCGTAAAACGCCCAATAAAAGAGAATCTCTACGCTGAAAATCTGGGGCATGTACATGTATACAATTAATCAGGGATTGTCACCCCCTGCACCAGGACCTAACATTGATACCGCAAAGAAAGCCGGGGAGTCGAGATTCGACATTCTAGATATCAGGTGGAGCAGAGTGGATTAGGCATCCACCTCCTCCTCCCACTTCTCCTCCTCCTCCCCCTCCTTCTCCTCCTCCTCCTGTTCCCATTAGAGATATCAGGTGCACAAAGTGGATTAGACCTCCTCCTCCTCCTCCTCTTCAGTTCTGGACCCTGTTCCTCCTGCGCCAGGACAAAACCCCCATCCTGTGGCGGTCTCACATCACACGCCTTTTCACACCTGTAGCAGCACCCGAGCCCTCGCGGAAACCTTCCCGGGGGTTGTCGGGGGTTGTCGGGGGTTGTCGATCTGCCGTGCCTGCTAATGGGTGTCCTCGCTCGCGTAAAACAATCCTAAAATCTGCTCTAACTCGCGGCCCACGGACATTTATGGCTGCCCGAACAATTGTTTGTCTTCGGGGAAAATGGGGAAACCCCAGAAAAACTTGGTGCTTTACCGTGCGGGCTTATTTCTCCTGTTGCATGCAGCAATACTACAGGTTTTGTGACTCACAGGGCAATAACGCATGACGTAATTACGCCCCTTAGGCATGGAGTTTTCTGATCGTTCATTGGCTCCGTGAGTCCAGGCTAGAGCTATGATTGGACACCTGTGCAGATTCCGTGACATATCGTCTTCGTTTTGGCTCCGGGCGCCGAACTCGTAAAGCCTCTAATGTGCAAGTGTGAACCTGTGGGTTGTGTGAAGGGTATCGCCTCGTGTCGGTCCCCCATTGATCCTGTTTGAGGCTGATAGATAGGCACATGTGTGACCATTCAACTCAACTCTTACAGGTTGAGGGTTTAAGACCCCAGTTGCCATTGTTAACACCAGAGCATGTCCCTAAATGGATCTGACTTTCAAACCTGGGGATAAATATTGGCTTCTCCTCGCTCTTCTCACTCAGAAACATTCCTCGCTAAATTTATTATTGTATTTCTGGTTTTCCCCGATGCTATGTCTAATGCGATCGAGGTATAACTTTTTAAAACATTTTAAATAATACATTATTTTGTTATTCCAGGAAATAGGACGAAGAATATAAGAAATAGCTTCTTAATTTTAACTCCCCAAAGTTTTGCTAAGAACCTTATACAAAGCCGGGGCACTGGGTGAAATTCGAACCCGGCACCCCTTGTGTATCAATGAGGAGGAGTACCTGCTCAAATATCTGGGCTAAACTTAGGAGGCGTGGAGTTCTAGTGGTCTAGTGGTAGAAACCATGCTCTTTTTGAGTGGCAAAGCGGTTTAGCGTTGATGCATCTATATGTCAAAGGTTCTTATCCCACAATGAGCACGGAATCATTTTAGGCCAATTCCATTTTAAGCTTATTTCCAAACACCGCTGAAAGCTAGAAATGACTGCTAAGATATATGCCTGTACCAGCCAATGAGAGAAAAGTGATATAAACTATCCCTATTTGGTGACCAGATTTCTCCGCAATGCGCTCACGGGGGTGAACAAGGGAACGAGAGAAGAGTTCCATCGTTTAGGTCGCAATGACCTTGAACCAGGCCAATGTCTCTTGACCAGTACAACCCTGACGGAGACAGATTTGAAAAAAGCGCCATGCGATTTAGAGCCAGGATTCGATCCCGAACCTTCGTATTACTCGCCTTGCACTCTATCACCTGAGCAACATCGACGTGACAAGTTCTAAGGAGGAAAAGAAAGAGAAACTGACAAAACTTTTTATTTTTCTGGCGAGGGTAAACCAAGACCATGATAATGTACACGGAGCTACATAATGAACTTGAGCTAGATCTACGAGGTCTATCCATGGATGGAGTGAAGATTTTATTTGACTCGAGTCTTGTTTTGCTCGGGGTAAACTGTAAAATGGATTGCTGACAGCTATACATTCAGGGGCAGACCACCCCGGTGGAGCAAGCTAGGAAGAGTAGGAGGGGGAGATCGGGAACCGCAGCGAGTGTTCACGGCGAGGGGTCGCCTCAGGACGGATCTGTTCTAACTGCATTGGATTAAAGACGCAGATAGAACTATTGAGTCTTCGCGGCAAGGGGAAGGCAGGCCCATAAACCTCCCATAGGGGCGGCCATTAGGCCATCAGCTGACAAAACACGGACTCTCCGCTCTCCAGGCGAGGAAGAACACAAAAGATGGGCTGGCTGAGTGTGTTCCGCTGACACCCTTCTCGATGCACCATTTCTAGCGCGTTCAACATGGAATTCCCGGAATAGTTCGCACCTTCTGTTTCTGTTTCCATTTGGTCTGGCTTGAGATTTGTGGGTAAAAAACACAAACGCCCAACTTGGACGATCCACTTATTTATTAAAACACGTTAATGCGTTAATTGGAATCATGAAAATTCATCTTTCGAGAGGGGGTGGGGGGTGAGAAACAGAGAAAGAGAGAGAGAGAGAGAGAGAGAGAGAGAGAGAGGGAGAGAGAGAGACATAGAGAGAGAGAGAAAGAAAGAGAGACATAGAGAGAGAGAAAGAAAGAAAGAGAGAGAGAGAGAAAGAAGATAGAGGCTAAAAGACAGAGAGACAGCCACAAAGAGAGACAGAGAGACTGACATAGAGATACAAACAGAGGCAAGGAGACAGAGTTGGACAGACAGAAACAGAGAAAGAGGGAGACACAGACATACAGAGAGCTAGACAGAGAGAGAGAGAGAGAGAGAGAGAGCCAGACATACAGAGAGAGAATAGAGAGCAAGAGAGATAGATAGAGAGGTAGAGAGAGAGAGAGAGAGAGAGAGAGAGAGAGAGAGAGAGAGAGAGAGAGACAAGTAGTTAGAAGATATATAGTGGAAAGTTATGAGAGAGAGGAGGGAGATAGAGAGAGAGAGAGAGAGAGAGAGAGAGAGAGAGAGAGAGAGAGAGAGAGAGAGAGAGAGAAGGAGGGTGCGAGAAAGGGACAAAGAGAAGCGTTCGCGACAGGGTGTGAATTGCATTTGCACACCACAGTCCTTCTTTCAGAGGAGAACCTGATCAAATTCGCAATTTTATTCATGTATGTATTTGCACCTGCGAGCAGCAAAAAGCTCTTTGAATAACAATTATGTCTACTTTGTATATATACATGTGTGTATCTGAAAGAGCAAAAGTGGACATTTAAAAACTTGAAAATCTAAAAAACTAAAAAATTTTTTTTTAAAGAATCTATTTCAATAAACATCGGGTCATCGAGTCAAACGTATAAGTGAAATTAATTTACATTTCAAAATGTGCAAAGCACTAGAAATTTCATTTAGTTTAGTAATATTAAGAAGGTAAAAACGTATAAAAATACATCAGTAACCATCAGTACACTAAAAAACGTCTGTTTGCTAATATATTATATGGAATAATTTCGCTTCTGTTCTTACCTTTTCGGTCGCTAATCGCTGACTCTGTAAATCCTTGGTGGTAGTCCTCCGAAAATCGATAAAAAAAACATTTAAACGGGTATTAATCACTGAGCCCACAAACAAACTGATCTAAAAAAAATCAGATTTCATTCTTTTCCTATCTATAAATGTCAATACATTGCATTACGATTTTTTCTATTTGACTCTTTTATATTATCATTATGAGTTCCGTTACATGAATATTATTCTAAGGGCAATATTGAATACGCTTGGTAACGAATATTGTGGGTTTCATAGAATGGCTGAAAATAATTCCATGTCCATGACAAAATTAGGTTGCCCTGATTAGTTATCCGAGAGGGGTGGGGAGACGGAGAGGGAGAGAGTGACAGTGAAAGAGAGCAGGAGGGATTCAGATAGAGAGAGAGAGAGAGAGAGAGAGAGAGAGAGAGAGAGAGAGAGAGAGAGGGGGGGGGGGGGGGGGGGTTGCGGGGAAGAAAGGGGCTCTTTTAATGTAAAAAGACAGAGACAAGGAAAAAAGTCAAATTAACGATGAACTAACTACCACAAAGGGAAGTCACCGCATTCTCGCCGATGACCCAATTCCGTTAATCCCCCTTGCAAAGCCTTCTAAAGAGTCATCGTCATGGTGTGAGATATAAACTCCTAAACGTTTTTTTTTATGCCAATAACAACCCACTTTAGGCTACGATCTCCTACACTACTCGCATAGATCCACCCATCCACACAACACAAACCGCTGATATAAATAATTATTATACATTATATAGGCCGCAAAATGGAGCCCTACGTAAGCCTGGCCACAACTTGTGAGACACAAGATAAAGAACCCCTCACCCCCCCCCAGGCCTACCAGACCAGGTCGTGCGCGATAGCATCTCGTGGATTTCGGCTCCCCCGACTCTCTAAGAGTTTATAGCGCACCAGGATTAGCACCGTCTTGTGTATGGTCCAACCTAGGGCCGTAAGTACAACCTCAAACTAGTTGTTTATAGCGCACCAGGATTAACACCGTCTTGTGTATGGCCCAACTTAGCACCGCAAGTACAACGTAAAAGTAGTTTAGGACGCGACGTAAGCCTTATCATTCTCATATTGTTGCGACAAGTCGTAAGCTACCGCCATGTTGTACTTACAGGCCATCGTTTTACTTTCCACCAAATACAATATTATTACATTTCCCTGTGGTCTGGCAATGGCTGCCAGCCGCTTTCCGGAACTCCAGTGCAAGGCGGACTCCGCTTTTTAATGCTCTGATTCGCAATGAATGAATAATTTAATGTCCATGTTAATGTTAATGTTAGTTTTAGTATGAGTTTATGGTGTGCGTTGCTTGATGCGGGGTTTTTGCTAACTTGATGTTGAAGAGGCGAGACTTACAATAATTATTATGACTGTGCATCTCCGTCTGAAAACCGTCTAGATCTAAGATGGAGCGTCTAGATCATTACATATCTATGATTCCTGTCACGCTAAAAAAAAACAAAAAAAAAACAAGCTTTGATCTTTTTATGTTCTAGGGGCTCATTTAGAGTACTTCTTTAGTTTTCGCGTGGGATTTTGGTGGAAAAAAAAGAAGAAAGCAGCGGAGAAAATTGAACAGGAAATTAGATATAACCATAGATATATAAATATATAATATAATAAAGCTTTGTCCACCCCGACACCAGTTATCACAGACAGGAAGGGAGAAAATGATACTAAAGCCACTTTTCTAGAAATACTCTCAGCCATTTTGTGTACAAGGCTAGTAGAAATACAGCGTTCTTATGAGTTCTTTTTAACAAGAATTTGGAACGATATCAATGATTATGCTTTTCTAAAATCATAGTTATGTATTGTTAAAGTTTTGAACTTTGGAATTTAAAAAAAAGTAAAAAATGCGTTGAAAATTTAATACGAAACAAATTTTGCTACATTTCATCTTCTCTACTTCTTTTTAAATTTCACGAAAAGAATACGGTCTATGTTATTGCATTAATTCAATCACACAAACATGGCTAGACGATTTTTTTTTATATTTCGTATATAATGTATTTCTCCTAATACTTTTCGATATATATGTCCCCAACAAGGGCACAGATTGTATATCAGAATAGCACTAAAGAGCACCACACAGCACGCGCGATATTTAAACTGCTAAAATCACGTACCACCTTTATAGCAACTCACGAACAAAGTCTACTTTTATATGGCGTTCCCTCTCACCAAAAATAGATCTACATCCACAGTTACGCGTGAACTTGTAGCCTTAACGCTGAATGCAATAATAATAAAAAAACATTTCGGGATTTCTAACCGCCTACAACATGAAATTATTCCCCTTTATTGTTCAGTTTTTTACTGATATCCCCAGAGACCCTAATCCCAAGTCTAGACGTTCTACACGCCATTACACGACGCAACGGTCTGCGTCTACAACGGTCGTGGTCTAGGGCCGCAAGTACAAACGTCGCCATGACTCGAGAGCCCTCTTGTTGGTCTTTCTAACGACGAGTCGTAAGCTAGCGCGACGTTGTACTTGCGGACTTAGATCTAGCCTGAAACGTCTAAATAATTGCATTTTTATCACGGAGAAAAACAATAAGGATTTGTTTCTATGTCTTGGGGAAATATTGCACAATTTCCATTTTTAGATGATTTTTTTACAAACATTCCCTTAGCAGAAATCTTTTATAGCAATAAAAAATAATCTATCGGTTTTGGTGTTGTATTTTTATCCAGAATTGTTTTCGTGTTCCGATAAAGAGATTCCGAGTTTTGATTGAAAGGTTGTGACCGGCGTGTGTGATTGAAGGATTGTGTCTGGCGTGTGTGAGCAAGTCCCCTGTAGATGAGATTACCAGACTTCAACGGTCACAAGTCGGTGGTAACAAATTGGTTTCAAAACTCAGAGCTGGGATAATTGTACTGAGCATTAGAACTGGTGACCGAAGGGGATCAGTGCATGATTGGAATACAAAACTTCAGATTGTAACGGGGTTTTCATTTTGATTCTGGGACTAGCAGAGAAAAGCCCGACAACTGGTAGTTTTTACTCATAGAGATATGGTGGTTCTGTAATGGCATTGTCGCCCCGGGGGTTGCTCGGTGAATCATATATATGTATATAAAACACAAGGGCACCAGTGTGGATTTGAACTGTGAACCTTTCGCTTTTAATCTAGAGCACTAAACGATTCACCATCTCAGTTTTGTAACGGCCTGTCTCATTTCTAAAACACTCTAAATATTAAAATGGTAGGCGTGAGATAGAATGTTGTTCAACTGAATCGACCAATCACAGATGACCAAACAGGCGATGCGTTTTAGCCTTACTTCCGGTATATTTCCCGGACACAGCTGCGGCATGACCCCTTTAACCAAGTAAGGGGATTCTAAACTATGAGATACGAACCGGGAGACATCGGACCGTCTGTTCATAAGTCATGTGCTCTACCGACTGCGCTACTTGGCGACATGGTCGTTGCTGGTAGTTAAGAACACTTCAGGTAAATAACGGCGGTAGATCTAGCTCGTCCGGTTAGAGCTAGAGACCAAAGCGCAGAGAGTCAGAGGTTTCAATCTCAGCCAAATCCCCAGCTTCTATGTAACAAACTGGCGGCAATTTTCAAGCTAGTCTAACAAGTCGCTTGGTATCGAATGTAGTGACTTGTGGGAAAGTATCAGTCTATATTTATCTGTGTCTCTCCGTCTCACTCTCTGTCTGTCTCTATCTCTTTTTCTATCTGTGTCTCTCTCACTCTCTTTCTATCTTTGTCTGTCTGTCTGTTTGTTGAACTATCTCTCTCTCTCTCTCTCTCTCTCTCTCTCTCTCTCTCTCTCTCTCTCTCTCTCTCTCTCTCTCTCTCTCTCTTTAACACCTCCAAGGCTCCTCTGAAGAATCATAACGGCGAAATGTGCCAATCTTAGAACAGACAACAGCATTATATTTTTTATTAGAAACTTGATATAATTTCCAATTAATTTCACATGCACAGATAGAATCTAGAGAAGACCTCCTGCCCCTAAGGCAAGATCACTATCTACTGAACTATCTGGAAGCGCATTAAGTAGGTCAAAGATTATTTTAAGTGATCGACACAAGGTATTAGGAACTTTCGATCTTTGTGAGTTGTGAATATTTTTTTTTAATATTTTTATTTTCTAATGGTATGCCCGCACAGGTTCAGATATCAATTTTATAAATCGAAGTTGTAAAAAAACGTTTAACTTTATACTTTTTCATCGCAGGTAATTGTATTGTTTTTTTCCCAACACGGTTATAGAACGAAAAAGAACATTGACAGTTAAATGAAAAACAAAAAAATGTATCCCTGACCAAGAGAAAGAAGGTTTATCAAACGACTTATTGTTTACGGACTTCCGAAAGAGGAAGACGTATACGGGAACCGGGGTGTACGGTTAACCCATTGTTCTACCATGTACTTTCCGTCACGTTGTGAACATTAGGGTCCGTCTCAGAGATAGACCAAAATAACACTGATAGAGAGATTTTGAAATAATTCCCATTCTGTCTAGATAGTTAACCACGAAAAAACTCGACTGGACCATGAAAAGATAACTCTAAAGATTTCCTTCTGTATTTCTAAAAAAAACACTGATTTTGAGCTAGATGTTAGCAACGTGACGTGTTGTTAAAAAATGACATGAAATCGGTGTTTTCTGCAAGAAAGTTAAGTTAAGACGCTGTTAGTTCAAGCACCTACCCGATGGCGTGCTTCAGTGAAATTGTGTTATAGTATGTACAATACAATACATCACTTTGTACGATCCACTTTGGTTTGAAACTTTACAACCTAAAGCGCGACACAGCCGCTCTAACGGTATTTCACCGATAACGATAATCCACGGTATATGTTGTTGCTGTTGCTTTTATTGCTGCTGTTGATGCTGTTGTAGTTTTGCTGTAAACTTGCACATTGGTTAGAGAGAAAATCGAGTTTCAATTGGTCAAAAGAAAATGTCTAATTATATCCACAGAGATGGCGCACGGTTTATTTAAGACCGGGCTATTTCAACGACTTGCTGTAGAGCAAAGTTAGTTTACCTGCACAGTATTAGATCTACATTGTGTATACGTTATTTATAATAATACAAATCAAGATAATGCGCGATTGTATCTTTCGTCAAAAAGTTCAGAGAGAGGTTATCTTGAAGAATGCGACGGTCCTGTTTTGATAACATGTGAATATAAACTCGACGAGGTAAAGCGAAGTGTTAACTAAGGCGCCAAGATTAATAACGATGGTGATTATTGCCCCTGCCCGGCCTGTTGCAGTTAGCTCCCCCTGTTGACCCCGGCGGATATTGAGGTCAGACCCACAATCCCCTGCAGAAACCACAGACACCAAACGTCTTGCGATAACGGGCCGACATTGGAAACGAAGACGTCAGAAATCTGCCCCGGCGTCCAATCAGAGCTCTAGCCTAGACTCACGGAGCCAATGAACGATCAGAGAAAACATCCAACCAGAGCTCTAGCCTAGACTCACGGAGCCAATGTCGCGTGCACGGCAAAGCCTGTAGTGGTAGGCGGGGTCAGGGGAAAGGTCACTCCATGCCGCAACCAATTAGAACGTCCCTCTTGCGTCAGTAGAATGACTCTCCGTCTCAGTCGGTCGTGTACTGTCCTATCACGATTCTAAAACACTCTGAAGTTTGTATATTTTAGAAATGAGATAGAATAGTATACACCTAAGGTGACTATACTATTTTCTGTTTAGCTTAGAGTTGATGAGGTGCAGTTTTTTAACTTATGACGCACGAAATGGAATTTAACCCTTAAGGGGTGAAGACTAAACCATGTCATTTACACACACAAAAAAATCTGAAACTCCGCCAGTTCAATATAACGTCTTTTTTGTGTTTTTTTTGAATAATTGAAATCAACACATGCTCCTGCACATTTATTGCTAAAATATCATCACAGCAACTTTTTGAATAATTGCAAATTTCGCTCGCATTGATGTTTTTCTATAGATTGTAATTATCAGCTTTACATAGCTTTTGAATATTTGTTATCGTTAATTTAGAATCCAATTTTCAAGAGCACATTCCAAAAAATGGGACACATGGGTGAGAGAACTATGAACTGGAGATATTCGGTTTTTCTACCACAGTCTAAATCTAAAGTTGCCTGCGCGGCAGGTTTACTCCTGCAATGCAACATCAACAGATGGAAACAGAAAAATATGATACCATACATCGATACGGTACCGAATATTAGAAACCGCACCAGTAATTTGTAACTAATTTAAAAACTTAAACAGTAATATTTCACGTTACCAATATTTGAAAATGATATACTGATATTAATTTTTGTTTGTAAATAATGTCAACAATATAAATTAGAAATATTTCACAATATAATATCATTTTTGAGCAATCAAAATTAAATTTTCAGGAAGAGAAAGGACATAACCCAAAAATTACAAAAAAAAACAATATAATCATCACATTATGCCAGCACAATCAGTAGAAGAGTACATACCCGAGACGTTCCACGTGACGAAAGTCCAGCGTGTGTTAGCACAGGTCAACTTCCACAAACTAGGTTCTTCAGATTTTACATCTAGATGTGGCGATCGCCGCGCGCTCTACAGCGGTTTAAAAACTCACGCACAACTCGACGCGTCAGACTCACTCTCACAATCTCAGAACGATACAGATACAGGGAGCTGGCGATCGCCACTTCCCGCTAAACGGTCCATTTTGTTTTTGTTTGTCTTTTGTGTGTGTGTGGGGGGGGGGGGGGTGATACAAAGCTAGGGTCAAGCTTTATCCTTTATCGTGAACTATTGAACATGTTTCGTCTGGAGAATTCACGGACGTGGGCCATTTTTTTAGAATATGTTTGAGCCTGTATTCGTGTCTGCCTGTAATACTTTGGGGGGATCGGTTTAATGTTCTTTGTTGTGGTGGTTTTTTCGGGTGTTTTTTTTTCCAGGGCTGGGTTATGATATTTTGAGTCCGCCTCTTAGATATTTTTTTTCGTTGCGTTTGATGTCTGTATTTCGATGTGTGTGTGTGTGTGTGTGTATGTGTGTTGTATCGTTCAATAAGGCCGTCTGGTATTTATCTCTGTCTACGTCCTGTCTGGCTGTCAGTGGCTACACAACATTTACTTGTAATGATTCTCCTGTCTGGCTGTCAGTGGCTACACAACATTTACTTGTAATGATTCTCCTGTCTGGAATTGGCAGCGAGATTTTTGTTTTCTCTTTACATTACTTCCTGGATCTCAGCGTATCTTGAAAAGGGGCACAAGTCTAGAGAGAGTGTGAGTGGGATAGAGCTCAAGAGAGGGAGAAAAATAGATAGGTAGATAGATAGATAAATAAATATATAAATGGATAGATAGATGTATTTATAGATAAAGAGCAGCGATAGAAGTGGAGAAAGAAAGAGACAAAGAACAAGTGACAAAGAGAGCAAGAAAGACAGAGACAGGGAGAGAGATAGAGAGAGAGGGTTAGGGATAAAGAGTGAGGTCTAACTGTGTGTCAAAAAATATTTTTCTAATAATATTTTTTCTAAATTGTTAGCCACAGTTGGAAATTAAAGTTTAGAATAATTAGTTTTAAAAATCTTTAAATTTTGCTTTACCTCAATGTATTCAAATGGTGTGACTTGTATCAATTTATGAACTAAATATTTGCATCACTTCACGTGGTGTAGCGTGAGCGAAAAGTGTTGATTTTTCTTATTCAAATTTTGATCTTTTGGTAACTATTTTAGCAGTGGTTACAGCCTATCCCCACACACAGACAGGTAACGATGATAAAATGGAAAAAAATAGAAAGATGAAAAAAAAATGCAAAAGAGCCATGTCAAAAAAAAAATACATGTATCAAAAGACCCATGTTAAAAGACCCACGTTAAAAGACACATGTTAAAAGACACATGTTAAAAGACCCATGTTAAAAGACCCATGTTAAAATACCCATGTTAAAAGACCCATGTTAAAAGACCCATGTTAAAAGACCCATGTTAAAAGACCCACGTTAAAAGATCCAAAAAAATTGAAGCAAATTGTCACCTCACTTTGTTAACACCATAATGTTTAAAGAACTGCGTAATACCTTTAGTGTTGTAGAAATGATACAGGAATTTAAATGATTGAGTTTACGAAATGTCTACAATTTGCACATAACTAATTACGCCTTTATCTATTATTCCAAAGTATTATGTAAAATTAAATCAATTTTTTTCAATTTTATAATTAATATAACTATAGTAGCTGTTTGTTATGGAATAAAACAAAGCGAATAGTAACCATGGTAGATATCTTGTAATTTTGTATTAATATAAAAACCAAAGGAAAACAGGATGGAACATATCAACTTACAAACTGTTAGTAAAACGAAATTAATCTTTAAACCCCCTCCCCTAATAAAAAAAATTCAACAACAAAAAAACAACAAACAAGCGAGAGCGATGATTTCAAAATACTTGAAAAAGAAAAAAATTAAACAGAACCCAATGAAAAAACCTAATAAACATTCCAGTGAACGGAACGACTCAGTTTGAAAGTGAAACTCTATATTTGTTTGTCCACCAACTGCCCGCTATCGCCAGGACGGGCTGGCAGCTTTGACAAATTCCGTTAAGTCTAGATCTAGTGTTGTCTGAAAGCACCGGATTTTCTAGCGCCTCTGTGTGTATCCCTGGTAATCCTGGTTCAGACCTCAAGTTCTATCGGATTTCTCCGTTGGACCAGGACTTGGTCACTGCCCGCGTAGCCTCTCTGTGAGTAGACTCTCACCCTACTAGCCATACCTGGCTCGGATTTTCATTATATCAGGCCTTGCGATTAACGTCACAAAACGGTTGACGTAATAATGACCGTTGGGCATGGAACATTCTGCTCGCTCATTAGTCCCTCTAATCAAATACAAGGCTATGATTGGATATCGGTACTGTGCACATTTCCTTGTGCCCCGATTTGCCATGACCTGTGATATCTTAAGACAAGTCTTCTGGAGCCCGATTCCGAGTGCAGTGTGAGAGGTTTATTAACAATACTGGGAATTTGGTAAAGTTACAAGAACGTGTATTTCAAATGGAATGACAACGATTTAGTATTGTGTGTGTGTGTGTGTGTGTACGTATATTGTATCTTTGTATTTTTGTTATAAGGTCTACAAATAACATTTTTTCTCGCGTTTCTTTTTTCACAAAATGAAATCAATCATTTTCAAATTGTATTTTCACATTGTTTTTGTGAAAGTCGTCTTAGAACTAAAATAATCAAATATACAGATAATTATTGGATATTGTAAATAAGACATTAAAACGGCTACATTGTAAACCTACGATTCCTTTCAGCGGAAAAAAATTAATACCCATTTTTACATTTTTCGCATGATAGCAAAAACTAATCTAAAACTATTTTAGCTTTTTTTTTTTATAAAGACAACCATTCTCCATGGTTCTATCGTTTTACGGCAGGTCAGCACGGTAACGACTATTCCATCATTCTATCAATAGCGGAGGAAAATAATTGAAATAAAAATTGTATGTTAGATTATTTAATTGAAAATTGAATTTGAAACTAATCTTTAACAAATTCAACAAATATCAATAGTTTTGTTTTGAGAAAGCAAATTACTACAAAAGCATCCATATTTAATTCTGATAATTTTTCTCCGATACAAAAAATACTAGACCATTCTATCAAAGAGATATTGATATTTTATCCTCAAAGAACAAAGATGTACAACTAGAAATTACTTCTGCTTCCTCCTAAGCCAGAAATAATCTGGCTTTTTTGTTTTGTTTGTACGTCGCTTTTACATAATTCATTAATTTCAAAACTGTGCATTTTTAAAATTAAATAAGTAAATGTTAGAATATCAAGTGATCCAGATCATTCAAAAAGACTAAATGATTAACAAAATTTTCTGTCCATGATTAGACAGCGTTTTTTCCTGAGCGTTTTATGAAACTGTCTGAAGACTCTACAAACAAAGTAATATTTGATTCGTCCCAGGTTTTCCTAAGTGGACGATGATCCCTGTGAATTCAAGCTCAAATAATGAATATGAATCTAAAATAGAAATTAATGAATGAAATTTTCAAATTTGTAATGTTTGTATATTTAAAGTGTAATATTTTTTTTAAAATTGATATAAGCGAAAGCCTAGGATGCGCAGAACAATATCGTGCTTTTTTTAAATAAAACACACAAGGATTATATTAAAAAAAAAAACCATTCCATCGCAGTCCTCATTAAGATTATAACATCCTCACAAAAAATGACAAACCCCAAAAGCAGAAACCATCAAACATACAATCTAATGTATCAGCAGCTGCGCTCTTTGATATTTCAACTTGAGTTTGATATAGACAGAATCTGCTTTACAAAATGTATGCAGCCTGACTACAGTACATCTCAGTTAACAAATCAGTTTTAGCCTTGTGAATTATAGATGGGATTTTACCGATAGTTACGAAAATTAGAAGACGTAGGGCTGCAAGTACAATGTCGCGGTAGTTTGCGACTTGTCGTAAGACTTTTTTGTTTACTTCTGACGTTTCTTTTTTGTACGTTTTTAGTTAAATTTAATAATTTATCTATTTATAACTATTAATTTCGTGGTTATGTATATTGTTTTTTTTATTTATCTAGACTGGTGTTCTGTCCATTTCTTGATCATTATTATTAACTTTATAAGAGGTACTGTTATTGATAATTTTGTTGCTATTATTAACGACTATTCTATATACAACAGTCGCTTGTATCTACTCTGTGTATCATGTTACTGTTAAAAATCACACAAAAAAAGAAAAAAAAATATTCTTACGTTGTACCTACGACGAATAGCCTCCAATGTAAGTTCAATTCTTATCAAGCAATATGAGAGACTAATGCATAACTTGCTGTCTATTCCAGTCTTTTTAAGACAATATTAAAGTGCGCAAACGGAAAAGGCGTGTTTAGATCTAATATAAGATGACCCCATGATGTTTCTGCCAGCCCCCATTCCTCATTCTGGCGTAATAAAGACTTTAGAGTTAAAGATCTGGTCATCTGGTTTCTAGACTTGGTTTAAAACCGAATATGTGTACTCTCATATCCATTAAACATTGGTTATATTTTACCAAAATCTACGTAATACTCGACACTACGAAAATGCCCAGCAAACGAATAAAAACCGCAAGAAAGTTTTCTAGCGATGTTAAGAAAACAACGGATAGAACATAATTATAAATCAAAATCACAAACTGTATATATCCATATAATTATTCCACTTTTATATTGTCACACATTAACACATCCTCTTTTATTTCACAAATTATTAGAAAAACATCCAAATTTGCACGATGTTAATTCCAAATCCCTATTGAAACAAGATACATCAATACTAACTTTTTAGAGGTTTTTTTTTCAGGTTACATGTATATTCAAGTGACGAATATACACGAGTTTTAAAACTGTGTTTTCCATCCAAATGTACCAAGGTTTTAATGGGCACACAGTCGACTGTCACAGAGGCGGAACATCGGGGCCGTTGCTTTAGTCGTGAACATGATATTAACCACACAGACTGATATGAGGGGACTAGACCACGCCCACTTGTCACTTGACAGCTGCGGAGCTCATCAAAGCAGGGCCAGGTATGTGTGTTTGTGTATGTCTGTCTTTGTGTATGCGTGTGTGTGTGTGTGTAAGGAGGAGTATTTTATGTTCCCAAAGTTGTATCAAATTCATAAAAACAGTAGGTATTAGTGTGTGTGTTTGTGTGTGCGTGTGTTGAGCAAAACGAGGACGAGTCTGAGGCTTGGTAGAGGTTTCCAGAAATAAAAGACAGTGTCGTTGACATAATGTGTATGCGTGTTGGTATCCGTCTGAATGTATAGGTATACAAATCTACTCAAATGATTTTCTATACATTATGGTTAATGAAATGAAAGTTGTTGGTCTAGGGATAAATATATGCGAGTCCTGTTTAACTTGGCGAGACAAAATAGCTGTCGCGTAGAAGATGTCCGACGATTCTGCGCATGTCCGCCTCACGCCGGAAATCTGATATGGCCCCAATTACTACAGGAATGTGCTGTTTTATCAACCTGGGAAGTGTTAAAAAAAATAAAAAATGTTTCTAGTTTTAACAGTTGGGGCATGAGCTGGATATAACAATTGAGGGAAAATTATTATAAGAGTGGGTCCCTCAAAAATGTTAGTCTCTCACTAAAGTTGTACAGTTTATTGAATACCTTAAAGTTGCGTTTAAGAAATAACAATACGGAATATATATCACAGCCTTATATAAGCAGTAAACTACAGCAATTTGCTTAATTATTGGCTTTAACAATTTATACATTTGGGAATTGAAGAATTGCATATTACAAGATGAAGCTAAAATGGTATAAAAGGCGCCTGTTATAACTTTTTTAAAATGAAAACTGAATGAAACAACAAAGTTATTAAGATTCATTGAAGTAAACTTATTTTTCATTCAACATTAAACTGTGCCCTATTAATTTAATGCGACAACGTATAAAAGAAATATTAAACTTTCAATAAGAAAAACTTGTACCACATTCGTGTGTCTTTTGAAATGCATTCTACTTGAACTGTAAAAAGATCCTACACATAAACTTAATCTCTGTTAAAATCTTACAGCATTTTTTTCGTTCAACATATGTGATCAGCAATTACATATTTTATTACTATAAATTATTATTAACACTGAATCAAGTAACATTTTTGAGTTTATAGTTAAAACCCCTAATAAAATTTAATTTGAAGATACATGTATTACAAAAAGCATACAAATACGGCTTGTTGGGCAATATGATTGTATCGAAAGCACATTTGCATGAAGTTAGAGCATGAACATTATTTCATTATAATGACAAGGTAGACCCAGTTTGGCCAAGAACTCAAACTCAACTGGGACCAGATTTGTACATGAGGCTTAACTCAGCTGGGGCCAGATTTGTACATGTGGCTTAACTCAGGTGGGACCAGATTTGTACATGTGGCTTAACTCAGGTGGGACCAGATTTGTACATGTGGCTTAACTCAGGTGGGACCAGATTTGTACATGAGGCTTATCATTGCTCTTATCAGGACGCGCGGGGAGATTTATCTGATTCGAGAATCAGTTCTAAATTAAGCTTTATTATAGTGCAGATATAATATACTTCATTTCGATCAAATCTTTTCTTTCTTTTCTTTCTGACTTCAACAGCATCCATCCTTGTCTTTCTGTATATATGCATCTTTTATTCCTATCCAACATCTCAAATGACAAAAAAAAAATAAAACAAAAGCAAAAAACAACAACAAACAAACAAAAACAACAGCAAAAAAAAAACAACAAAACAAAACAAATCCAAACAACCCTAAAAGAAGTAACCATAATCTTTGATCCTATCCAACATTTCAAATGCCAAAAAAATAAAACAAAAGCAAAAATTAACAACAACAAACAAAAACAACAAACAACCAAAAACAACAGCAACAAAAAAACAAAACAAATCCAAAAAACCCTAACAGAAGTAACCATAATCTGTGAACAAATGTCAAAACAATATAACACAAAGTCTTACAGCACAACTAACAAGTTCGATGCTTAGATTGCTCCCAAATGAATCAGAATAATACTACTGCATCTGGATCCTCTTTTTCAAAGTCTTACAGTAAAACTAACAAGTTCGATGCTTCGATGCTCCTAAATAAATCAGAATTATACTGGATCCTGTTTTTCAAAGTCTTACAGCACAGCTAACAAGATCCCAGCCCTGATTGGCCGCCAATTAAACAGCAATAAACGCCCGTAACGTCCTAACGGCGGGGACGCGAACGCCGGCAATTAGCACATGATAATGCAGAGCGCGCGCTGTACCGCCTGCGCAATTAGACAAGAGGGGAGGGACCCGTCTCGGATGGGCGAGTCCTGGCCCAGCGCACAGTGTGACGCCGACTGAACCCGCGGGCAGAGACTGGAAGTTAAACAAGACAGGACACTCTAGCTCAGCTACGTTTACCGCGCCTTGCTTTGTCACGTGGGCCGCGATAGGGGCTGTCTGGCCCGTGGCTTTGTCACGTGGGCCCAATGCTAAGTGTACAGGCTGACGTCACGGTTTCCCTGCCTTACCCGTGGGTTACCCCAGGCGTGATTGGGGCTTGTTACTTTACGTCTAACGTCAGTACTGGTCAGGATGTATTGTGGCCAGATCCCAACACTACTGTCTGACAATTTAACGCTCTGACACACAGAGCTACAGACAGTACATGTTTGAGTTTTGTTGCTTACAATCGACATTGACACTATAATATATTTATTTGAATTCGTAGATGGGTCCCAAGACTATGTCTGGAATGTGTGCATGTTGTGCGTGTTTGAGTTTTGTTGCTTAGCCTCCGACGTCAGCTCTATATAGCCTATATCGTGGACGGGTCCCAAGTCTAACGTCCGAACAAGCCACAGAGACAGTACGGGAATATACCATGACTCTTGCTGTCTCAGCCGGTAAAACTGTGGGCCCAATGCTAAGTGGGGATATTACGTCAGCACTATTGCCTATATTAGCCGGTAAAACTGTACTGACACTAACCCAACCAGTAAGGAACGTAATCTTACAAGTACATTTTCTTAACCGATCGTGGATTTCAACCCAAAGACCTCCTGATTGAGAGACCAACGCTCTACCACTTGCGCTAGTGCGCCCCCCAGGTAGCTGTGGAGAGAACCGCATCTGGATTTATCTCCCACGCCGCCATTAACCAGGACAATCGCTGTATTTGTCGCCTGGAGTTATCTCCCCGCGCCGCCATTAACCAGGACAATCGGTGTGTTTGTCGTCTGGAGTTATGTCCCCGCACCGCCATTAACCAGGACAATCGGTGTATTTGTCGTCTGGTGTTGTCTCCCGCGCCGCCATTAACCAGGACAATCGCTGTATTTGTCGCCTGGAGTTATCTCCCCGCGCCGCCATTAACCAGGACAATCGCTGTATTTGTCGTCTGGAGTTATCTCCCCGCGCCGCCATTAACCAGGACAATCGGTGTATTTGTCGCCTGGAGTTATCTCCCCGCGCCGCCATTAACCAGGACAATCGCTGTATTTGTCGTCTGGAGTTATCTCCCGCGCCGCCATTAGCCAGGACAATCGCTGTATTTGTCGTCTGGAGTTATACCTTACCCGTGGGTTACCCCAGGCGTGATTGGGGCTTGTTACTTTACGTCTAACGTCAGTACTGGTCAGGATGTATTGTGGCCAGATCCCAACACTACTGTCTGACAATTTAACGCTCTGACACACAGAGCTACAGACAGTACATGTTTGAGTTTTGTTGCTTACAATCGACATTGACACTATATATTTATTTGAATTCGTAGATGGGTCCCAAGACTATGTCTGGAATGTGTACATGCTGTACGTGTTTGAGTTTTGTTGCTTAGCCTCCGACGTCAGCTCTATATAGCCTATATCGTAGACGGGTCCAAAACTGTACTGACACTAGCCCAACCAGTAAGGAACGGAATAGGGCCCCAACCCCAACCGTTGCTGCTAAGCCTCCGACGTCAGCACGGGAATATACCATGACTCTTGCTGTCTCAGCCGGTAAAACTGTACTGACACTAACCCAACCAGTAAGGAACGAAATCTTGTAAGTACATTTTCTTAACCGATCGTGGATTTCAACCCAAAGACCTCCTGATTGTGAGACCAACGCTCTACCACTTGAGCTAGTGCGCCCCCCAGGTAGCTGTGGAGAGAACCGCATCTGGAGTTATCTCCCGCGCCGCCATTAACCAGGACAATCGCTGTATTTGTCGCCTGGAGTTATCTCCCCGCGCCGCCATTAACCAGGACAATCGGTGTGTTTGTCGTCTGGAGTTATCTCCCCGCGCCGCCATTAACCAGGACAATCGGTGTATTTGTCGTCTGGAGTTATCTCCCCGCGCCGCCATTAACCAGGACAATCGGTGTATTTGTCGTCTGGAGTTATCTCCCCGCGCCGCCATTAACCAGGACAATCGCTGTATTTGTCGCCTGGGCCAGATTGCGGGGGTGGTAGCGCAGGTCCAGAGGCAGACTGGTGTAACTGCCTTCTTAAACGCTATGCAGTTAGAATAACATGCCTCTCGGTCCGCGATATTAGGCGATGCGGTAGGCGCACCGCAAGTCCAACACGCTTGGTTAGCGCGGTAATAGATTCTACACTAATTACTGTGTGCATTGGGGAGAGGGAGGGACGCTGTTGTTGTTGTTGCTGCTGCTGCTGCTGTTGTTGTTGTTATTAGTGGTGGTGGTGGTGGTGGTGATGTTGTTCTTGCTGTTTTTATTATAAATGAAATACCATAGTATTACTTCTTGATTTCGTGCTCCCGATGGTTTAAAAAAACAAACAAGCAAATTCACCCAAGCAAAAAATCATTTGCATTTAGAATCAAAGTGAACTATGCCATTAAAGTATTAGTGACAATTAGGTCAGTTTCTTTCTTGCTGTGTAGACTTGGTAGACTGAGCCAAATAATCTGGCGCAGATCTTAGAGCGTTGGTCTCCAAATCGGTAGGTCCCCGATTCGAAACCTATAAATATTCGTCCCCTGCTGGTTGGTTAGGTGTCAGTATAATGTGGCCGCTTGAGACAGGAGGCCTGGTATCCCCGCCATGTCTCTCTATGGCAGCACATAACATTGTCAGACTTTGGTTTTGGGACCGTCCACAATATAGCCTCCCTACTGAAGTTGGACATTAAAAACCCAATTCACCCACCGGCTCACTCGGTCGTCTCCTGTAAAGGGAGATAAATGAACTTACGTTGAACCAGAACAACACTAACTCTAACGGTGAGATCAAACAAAGGAATTGTTTTTGGCCTGATTCTGTTTCTTACTTAGACAAACAGAAAAACTTGGCGACCTCAGTATTGACTTTGACCTTGATGGTTTAGTCACGGAGTGCAGTCATACTGGGTGGGCCCATGACAAAATATAAACTTGGCGACCTCAGTATTGACTTTGACCCTGCTGGTTTAGTCATGGCGTGGAGTCATACTGGGTGGGCCCATGACAAAATATAGTCATACTGGGTGGGCCCATGACAAAATATACCAACAGAAAAATTTGGCGACTTCAGTATTGACTTTGACCCTGCTGGTTTAGTCATGGCGTGGAGTCATACTGGGTGGGCCCTTGACAAAATATACCAATAGAAAATACAACTCTAGAAAAAGGATCTGTAAAACGGAGACTAAAAAGGAAAGAATGAAAGAACGAAGAAAAATAAAACAAATAAAAGCTTAGCGAATATTTTCGGACAATTCAGCGTTAAAAGAAAATCGTTTATATAACTCCAAATCTTGATGCTACCATAACAC
Source organism: Elysia chlorotica (assembly GCA_003991915.1). NCBI lineage: Eukaryota > Metazoa > Mollusca > Gastropoda > Plakobranchidae > Elysia > Elysia chlorotica. The sequence continues at coordinate 172,440 of RQTK01000449.1, forward strand.
CATAGTGTTATAAAAACCAACAGTTCTTTAAAAAAGGCAAAAAATAAAATGAAAGAAAAAAACAACCAAATCCAAATTACTGAAGACGACTAACTAACAATGCAAGCATGACTCATCCTATTCTTGTTTTAGATTCCAACAAACGAAATCTGGGTCTGACTTACCGCTTCCAGCTCTGACAGAAGTATTATTTCCCCAGATCCAGACCTTCTACCATCAGATGCTACCAGGAGCGGCCGACAATTCGATTAATCCCCGGCCCTGGTTAACGCAGACGTCAAACCAATAACTGTTTCTGTCTGTGGAGTGGGTATTGACACCTTCAACAAACAACAGGCCGACTCGCCACAGTAGGAGGGTGTTATCTCGTACCAGTAACCAACGTGAGCTCATTGTAACAACATTGTTACTCACTCTGGTTTATTCTAGGACCGTTCTGCACGTCACTGTTGGAACAGTTTACATGGCGCACTTGTGTGTGTGTGTGTGTGTGTGTGTGTGTGTGTGTGTGTGAGTAATGTGGGGTGAGTGTAAATCGGTCCCAACTTATAATAAAATTTTAAAAAAGTAAATCACTGCTGCGCCTGTAATGCAGAAGTGTGTTACTTCAGGTCAGTTTGGTGACGTGGCCCAAAACCGAGGAGTCCTGGAGTCTGTACCAATGTTGTTTTGTTTAGGTAATGTTTCCCTTTAGTTGTTTTATAATAAGATTAGGGTCTGGGTGTGATTCATTGGGCTGTGAGTAACGTTATGGGGGCTAGGTACAACGAGAAAGTAGATTTAGACGCGTCACTTACAAAATCAATTTCTTATTTGTAATCAATGCCTTATATTTAGATGTTTTCGTTTTATTCTTGTTTTTAACTATGGTATAAAAACGATGGATGAGTATTATTTATTTCCCAACCAACTAGTGGATCCAAATTAATAAATTATAATTTTTAACACTAGATTGACAAAAGCTCGAAGCACCTCGTGGTTTGTGTGTAATTTTTTATTTAGAAAGATAAGACTTCACTGTCCCGTAACAACACTAAAAAGTTTGCGGTGTTGGAAGAAGCAAGGATTCGTGGACATAGGAGAAAAAGGAGTGATAATTATTGAAGATGTAATGAAAGTGAAAAAATAAAGAAACAGCGCCTCTAACTCTGTGGGAATTCAGAATGTAAGATATTACTTACTAGATATTACATTATTTACCATCCTGTTTTTCTTCTATGGCGGAAATTCGAATCCCATAATCTCCTGTTCGCAATCCAAAGATCTACCCATTGTACAACTCTACGACTCAATAGAATGATTGGTCATGTAATATCAAACATTCATTAGGAAACCAAAACCCTTAAAAGCTGTCCTTTCTTATCTCGTTTTCACACCAAATTGAACACTGATCGTAAAAAAATAACGGATTTCCCCGCACATACACCCTAAAACCATATCTGTGGATAAATCTGATCTCCTGTTCGCAATCCAAAGATCTACCCATTGTACAACTCTACGACTCAATAGAATGATTGGTCATGTAATATCAAACATTCATTAGGAAACCAAAACCCTTAAAAGCTGTCCTTTCTTATCTCGTTTTCACACCAAATTGAACACTGATCGTAAAAAAAGAACGGATTTCCCCGCACATACACCCTAAAACCATATCTGTGGATAAATCTGAACGCCCTCACGCCCCGCTAATGATGACGGATTTTTCCTGGAATTCTCTGCGAACTCTCACGGAAACACAAGTCCGCGTCTCCGCCGCTTGAACATTAACCCCCGAGACACCGAGAGCGCGGCTAGGGTTACACCTCTGATCAGTAGCCTAGTGACTCACACAGTCAAGTCATCTGGCTTGCTAAGGGTTAAACAAAAAAGACCAGCTTGAGTTTGTAAAGCAGTTCACCGGATTCTAATGTCTTGTGCGTTTACTTAATAAGACCTAGAACTGTCTTTAGACCTATCGCGACACTATCTCTAGACATTCATTCGCTGCATCGCCTTGAACTGTCTAACGAATGTTGGGTGTTAGTTTGAGATACAGCGGGCTAATACAACAATAAAAGCGAGGTGTTATTTTGTGGAGCAATTCTCGGTATCCTGATATCTGGTGCGTTAACATTTAGATATAGAGCGTTCTCTACGCTGATCGCGACACTATCATTACAAAAAAACATGATTCATTCCTAGTTTTCCTCTGCCTTATACTGCTTCACAAAATTACGGGTGTTGGTTTTACTTACAGCGGATTTTTACAAAAAGAAGCGAACCGGTTTTTTTGTGGAGCGGTTCCCCTCATTCTGATTTGTGTATTTTCTCTGCACAACCCATGACTCATTCGGTGCATCGCCTTGAACTGTCGGATTTGATCGTAGGTGCTAGTATTACTATCAGTGGGTCTAACAAAGATCGTCAGATGATATCTGCAGAGCCATTTAGAAACCCCACCGTATCGTAATGTATCTCGCGTTAAGATACTTTTCCTACTCTGATGGAGACACCATACTTCTCCACACACCAGTTTGATTTATATCAGCCAATCAGCAGTCACCTCACGGGTAGAACGGAAGTTGGTCAGCTGTGAAGATATCGCTGATCTAGATTTAGAGCGGTTCTAAAATTGGCGCGATTACCGCGGACTCAAGTGGCCATTTTTTTAGATTACGCAACATTTAAGTTCTCACTTGGTTAGTTTGGTGTGGGAAATTGTTCCAGGAAATGATGCCTTGGGTAATTTACATTGTATACTGTACTTGCAATAAAAGATACCATTTTTTTTACTTCTATGAGTAATATACAAGCACTGGTGTTTTGACGTCGGTGTATAATTATATCTTTCGAGAAAGAAATTCACCACACGTATAATAAACAAAAGATATAAAGTACATTGTATATTCGACTGAATAAAAAAAAAAGTAAGATTGCTAAAGAAAAAAATAACATGTCTTCAATTTGCCATCTATGACAAAAATAGTTTCATTCCTTTTTATTACCACATAAAAAATGCAAAGTGAAATATCTTACAGCTGGGTTTCATTTTGTCTCTCTCTCTCGTCTCTCTCTCTCTCAATCTCTCACTCTCTCTCTCTCTCTCAATCTCTCTCATCTCTCTCTCTCTGTCTCTCTCTCTCTCTCTCTCTCTCTCTCTCTCTCTCTCTCTCTCTCTCTCTCTCTCTCTCCCCTCCTTTCATATAATCGAACAATGAGATCTCCTTGTAACGGTCTCCCTGCCCCCGCCCCTGCCAAGCTGAACAAGACTTGTGACAAACGAGTTGCTCCACACAGTACATGACTGACTGGTCAAACTCCAGACACCAGGGCTTTATGTCATTGGCCTGTGCTCTCGACCTGCGACTACCAATGTGTCAGTTCGGGGCTGGCACGGGACGAACTGGCTCCAGTGGTAGAACGTTCGTCTCAAAATTTAGAGACCGCGGTTCAAATCCCACAATTGTTAAACAATTTATTTGCCTAATTTCGTCCCCTTTAACTGGTTTTGTCTGTGTCAGCGCATTGTGACCGACTGAGACAGAGTCATGGTATCACCGAACTCTCTCTCTGTGGCAGCACAAAAATTGTTCGACGTCAGTGTCGGAGCCTGTCCACAATATAGCCTATATAGTTCTGACGCTTGACGTCAATCAACCAACTGAACTGAACCCCAGACCCCTGAGTAAGTGGGTCAGTGCGGGGCTGGGGTACCCGGACCTGACTCGGAATCCAGGCCACGGATTATCCAGACACTCAGACAGCTAATCCACGACTAAAGTCAGACCGCCAGCCTATGATCTGTTCCCACGTCGCCTGTTTATTATTTCTCCCAGACCCATGTCTCTGAGACAGAAGTCAAAGTTTCCCAGGCCAGGCTCGCCTTGCGTTAAGAAAGGACTTGGATGTACAGGCACGAATGTGGTTTACCAATCATAGTAGAGAATAATTATATAGAAACTGTGATTGCTCGTGTTAGTTCACACATTTGTTTGTCTCACTTTGTTGCTGCTTTTGGTGTTGTTGTTTTGTTGTTGTTGTTGTTGTTGTTGTTGTTGTTGTTGTTGTTGTTGTTGTTGTTGTTGTTGTTGTTGTTGTTGTTTTTGTTATTGGTCATCATTGATTTTCTTCGGTGCGCCAAAGGGCAGGAATACATTCAATCGTTCTAACCTATGAAAACAGCATTACTTCCCTTGGATTGACCATAACAATAATTTTTATTCTCTGTACAAACCAATGTCGTGGGTTATCTCAGAGTGAATTTCTCAGGACGAGACTTTCAACCTGTGCAACCTGAGTATAATTCTGGAACCTTGGTGAACACCCAGATTCTAATAGAGAAATGACATTTTTAAAAACTTAGTTTTTTTTACAAAACATGTTTAAAACAAGTTCATAATTTATATGTACATAATTATTCTCAAATTAGTTTTTTTTACAAAACATGTTTAAAACAAGTTCATATACACATTCTCAAAATTCGTTTTCTCTATATGAAAGCTTTACCCATGTCCACAATGCCAAACAAGGTCAGATTCAAACCAGAAACCTTTTGCCCAGAGTTACCCCCTGAGCAGTCCGGCGCACAGCTTACATCCGGGTTTTCTTCTACTCAAACCTCTAACCCCTTGCTCTCGAGTGAAGAGCACTAGCCTCTGAACTTTTGTTTCTGCTTCTGTGCAGGGGAGTACGTGAACGAAAGTGGGGCACGCAACCAACAGGGATGTTCCACGTTCGAAACCCACGGTCTGACCTGACTCCCTGCACTCTCTCTCTCTGTGACAGCACGTCAAATAGTCGGACTTAAATCTTGGGACCCGTGCGCGATATAGCTTTACTGTTTACAGCAACCAACTCAACTCTCTCTTTCTCTCTCTCCATCTCTCTCTCTCTCTCTCTCTCTCTCTCTCTCTCTCTCTCTTTCTTTATGTCTCTCTCTATCTATCTATCTATCTATCTATCTATCTACCTACCTACCTACCTACCTACCTACCTATCTATCTATCTATCTA
>RQTK01000449.1:177638-196398 GCA_003991915.1 Elysia chlorotica
ATCTATCTATCTATCTATCTATCTATCTATCTATCTATCTATCTATCTATCTATCTATCTATCTATCTATCTATCTATCTGTCTCTTCATCTCTCGTAGCTTAAGAAAAAAGACTTACTCACTCTCCACACATATAAATAAACCGCCTCTACCCTCACCACCCACTTTATCATCACCATATGGCGTTAATCGGTTCTCCATTATCTAGAGACACCTACACACATTACTTCTCTCCCTGTCTCTCTCTTTCTCTCTGTACAATATCCCCACTACCCGTTTTCTCTCTCTCTTTCCCCTCTCTCACTCCCCCCTCTCTCTCCACACCACCACTGTTTTATCACAACAACATGAACAAGGCGCTAACAGTTTATCCATTAGGAATATAATGTAGTTTACACACACCCTCCAGGCCCTGTCTCTATCGACCCGCGCCAGGTGTGTGGGTGAGTCCTCAGTCGTACAGCCCTGCTGGTCACATGACTGGTGAGCTAACTATGTGTGAGTGTGTGTGAGTATGTACATGCACATGTGTGTGTGTGTGTGTGTGTGTGAGTGTGTGTGAGTGTGTGTGAGTATGTATTATAGATTTTAACTGGAGATGGAGGGAAGGGGTCATAGACTCCGACCTTTGCTCCACAGCCACCTGTACCCCACACATGGTGGGTCCCAAGGCATGCATAGTATTGTTGTAACTGAACAATGCCAAACAGGGCGGTTAGATTACTGTGCCTCTAGATGCGCCACATCTGTTGCCGAGTTAAAATAACGTTGAGGGACAGAGCCATTGTGTGCGGCGGTTTTGTTGCTGAGTTGATAGGCTGTTTGTCAATGCAGAGGTGAAAGCAGATAAAAGAAAACAAGCATTCAAACAAAACACAGGCCATAGACTGTAGGTCTACGTCAGTTTTGTTGAGAGGTAATCAGGCAATTGTTGCTGGACGTAGATCTGGACCTGGCGTCAGTGGGGACAAGTGGACGCTGGTCATTAGAGATAGACGAAGAAAGGAGTGAGAGGATAGACAGATAGTGAGTAAGATAGAGAGATAACGGGAGAGGGAGAGAGGGAGATATAGGGGGAGCGAAAGAGGACGGAGATAAAGGAGAGAGAGAGAGAGAGAGAGAGAGAGAGAGAGAGAGAGAGAGAGAGAGAGAGAGATCGAGAGAGAGAGAGAGTGAGAGAGAGAGAGAGGAAGAAACAGAGAGAAAGAGTTTTCAAAACTTTGTCTAGGCCTGCATGCCGTTGTGAAAAAAACGAAAAAAAGTTATCAATGTAATGTTTGCAGTGTCAGCCGCTACATTGGATGTTTTTGTATTAGGAAAAGTAGACTCAAAACATTTGTTGGAAGGCTTTTTTTCCACAATGGTTAGTTAAAAAAAGAAGACATTAGAAAAAGAAAAATCAGTGAGAGAAAGATGAGAGAAAGAAAGAAAGAAAGAAAGAAAGAAAGAGAATGACAGACAGAAAAACAGACAGGCAGACAGAGAGGTAGAGAAGCAGGAATATTGATACAAAATCTCACAGAGTACAATCAACACATAAAGAGAGATAATGTATTATATTTATATGCTGGATTGTGTGATTATACAATCATCAGATAAAGAGAGATAATGTACCAGATTTATATGCTGGATTGTGTGTCCCACAGGAAATTAGCAGTGAGTAATGTGTATACCATCTCGTCATTTAGTGATGGTCACCTCTCAGTGATGGGTTCACACATTTATGATCGGTTACAGTGAGCTGTCTGTCTCTCTCTCTCTCTAAGAGAGAGAGAGAGAGAGAGAGAGAGAGAGAGAGAGAGAGAGAGAGAGAGAGAGAGAGAGAGAGAAAGAAAGACAGAGCTGTCTGTCTCTCTCTCTCTCTGTCTCTCTCTGTCTCTCTCTCTCTCTCTGTCTCTCTCTCTCTGTCTCTCTCTCTCTCTCTCTTTCTCTCTCTTTATCTCTCTTTCTCTTTCTCTGTCCCTCTCTCTTTCTGTCTCTCTCTGTCTCTCTCTCTGTCTCTCTCTCTCTCTCTCTCTCTTTATCTCTCTTTCTCTCTCTCTCTCACTCTCTTTCTCCCTATCTGGCTATCTTTTCCCCCTTTTATCTCCGCCTCCCTATCTGACAATTCATCTCTCAACAATTTTGTTATTTAATTCTCTCAAAATTACTATCTCTTCGTCTCTCCATCCATGTCAGACACTAAATGAAGAAAAAAAAAACGTTAAAAAAAAAACAACATCAAACAAACAAAAATACTTTCTATTTCTTTCTTCTCTCTCTATCCAACTCTCTTGCTCCGCCTCTCTTTACTTCTCTCTATTGCTCTCAGTCAGTAACTCTCTTTGTTTGTCCGCCTCTCTCTTTCTCTCTCTCTCTCTCTCTCTCTCTCTCTCTCTCTCTCTCTCTCTCTCTCTCTCTCTCTCCCTCTCTCTCTCTACCCATGCATATTTAAGACTCAGACAGACAGAAAAACAGACAGGCAGACAGAGAGGTAGAGAAGCAGGAATATTGATACAAAATCTCACAGAGTACAATCAACACATAAAGAGAGATAATGTATTATATTTATATGCTAGACAGAGAGATAAAGAAGCAGGAATATTGATACAAGATGACATAATGTACCAGATTTATATGCTGGATTGTGTGTCTGACAGGAAGTAAGCAGTGAGTAATGTGTCCACCATCTCGTCATTTGGTGATGGTTACCTCTCAGTGATGGGTTCACACATTTATGATCGGTTACAGTGAGCTGTCTGTCTGTCTCTCTCTCTCTCTCTCTCTCTCTCTCTCTCTCTCTCTCTCTCTCTCTCTCTCTCTCTCTCTCTCTCTCTCTCTATCTCTCTCTCTCTCTTTCTCTCTCTCTCTCTCTCTCTCTCTCTCTCTCCCTCTCTCTCTCTCTCTCTCTCTCTCTCTCTCTCTCTCTCTCTCTCTACCCATGCATATTTACAACCCAAAGCTCATTCCAATAGTTTGGATGGGTTTTTTAAAACAATAATAACTAGCACTACCACAACTCGTGTATCTGAAAAAGCCTACTGGTACTATAACATGCACATGTACTGCTGTTTACTCCGCTCTGTAACACAAACTGCTGGTTTCCTCATGTCAAGCCTGTAGATTTACTGATCGTCGTACAACTCAGTCTCTAGTTGTGGACAATTACTCGAACTGTCTACCTCAGCAGGTGCCAGTGGTTGGGGGGTTGCTTTCTTCTCGTCAGTGTATAGACTTACTCACTGAACAATCTGGCTCCATCCCCCTTCTGGTTGGGTCGGTGTCAGTTTCATGTGACCGTCTGAGAACGGAGTCAAGGTATCCCCGCACAGTCGCACTGTCTATGTATGGCAGCAGGTAAAATGTCAGACATTCGTCTTGGAATCTGTCCACAATATAGGCAAGCAAACCAACTGAACCTAACTCTCTCTTCTCCTGTGAGCGCATGTGGCTGCTGAGATCCAAACCCACACCAGCCGTCGGCCAGATCGAAGGTGAGCCCGGGTTGTAGTGTTAGTGTTTGTGAGTCAACACCAGGCAGGGCACAGATCTGCATGTCGCACTCCTGGTCGGGGTGTACATATGGAGCGCACATCCCAGTCACGATAAGCTACCCAGTACAACCACAGTAAAACACCAGGCCTGTAACTCTGTGAGTGTTAGCATGCCAGGCGTTAATCTGTGTCATTAAGTAGTGTTTAGATGTGGACAGGAATTTTGCTTTGTAAAAATATCTTTATTCTTACAACAGTGTAACTTATTAGAAGTGACTTTGCACACAATACATGTATTTAGGGAACGTTAGTTTAGTTCATGTGTTAGGCTTACGTAACTGCTACAAAGTTTATTGTTGTTAAAAATCGTGTTTTCAAGTTTCAAGTTTCTGTTTATATTAGAAACTGACGGGAATAAACTGGACTGTATATACAATAATTGTGGATACATTCATTTTTGTGATTTTCTGTGACGACAAGTTTTGGATACAGGCCAACTCACATCTTGATAACACGTAAGTCTGAGTGGGTATGCAAATTTTTAAGTGTTGTACAAAGTCATTATGCCAAGAGAGTGTAGATTTAGGGATCCCTAACTTTAGCATCCAAACATGTGCTTAGTCGGCTGACTAACTATACACCATTTTTAGTTACAACCTCTCAAAATAAAAACTCTACACGGAGACAATATAATTTGGTTAACGTGTGTGCTCTGAACAATCTTAGCGCTTTATTCTTTCACCTCTAGAGTTAATTTTGGCAACTTAGTCTTCAATAACTTTTTGTATCAAACCAAATTTGTTCAACAATTACAATATTTTCTGCTTCTTTTTAACAGATATACATTTGTACAAAGTGTTTTGTTTCTTTTTCACATGTTATCTTGTTGATCTATACCATTGAACATATAGGTACGGTTAGGACATTTAACCTGCTGTTTCCTATACATCTATTTGCTGCTGGATAACATCGCTAGAGAAACGGCTCAAAATACTAGCTAAACAACATTCTATTATAACCGTGATGAGGGTTATAAAACGCAGTCACGAGTACACATGTTATGCAAACATGTTTTTCTTTCGGCCAATACATTGTCCCTCTGTTCTTTGGACGAGACAATCATTAGCTTCATTAAATATTAATCTCCTCAGCTATAAAATAGTACCTTAAAAATAACTGAAATTCTTTCTTTTCAAGCTAAGATGTTATGCAATCTACATTCCTATAATTATTATACCATTGTCCCTCAAACAAGAAATGAAATATTTCAAAACACGACAACACCATCACCTGTATCGCATCAATCTTTGGGAGTCCAAATTTGTTTGTGCGGAAATTGCTTGTTTTGTTTTGCTTCGTTGTTTTTGTTTTTGTTTTGCTTCGTTGTTTTTGGTCACTCCTCAGAGCTTTGAGAACTGTTTTCTCTTCTCTTCCATACAAGCAGAGCTGTTGGGGTTTTGTTCAGGATTAAATCCATTCGTTCTATACTTTCAACTTTTTGACAACGTATAACTTTCATAGAGCTACACATTTATGTTGAAGCATAGGTTCGTAAGACCTTATTATGAAGTTTGAAATGAAAAAAAAAAATAGGATTTGGGATTTGGTATATTGATACCTTTTGGAAAATATTTTTAAAGAAAATTGCACATTTATGTTTTGTAGATAATTTAAACTTCTTAGGTATATCCCGAAAAGACATCGAAAGCCATTTTGTTAATTGTTCTTTAAACAAAATGAAAAAAAAGATGACCTTTCCTTTTGATAACAAACTACACTCCCCCCACCCACCACCCCATCCCAAAGATATAGATTAGATCAATAGAAAAACTGCATGTTTGTCCTCTTAACATGAGATCCCCATCGACTTTTTCTTTCTTTTTAAATCACTCTACGTTTTACCAATGGTACATTAATACTTTTCCTTAACATCTACCCGAATGATCGTGTGTGTTCACTTTGTTTTCATAATCTAAACGAATTAAACTGAACAACACACTTATAGTTTCTCTACACACATGTGTTCTCCACCTGACACATCAACATAGCCACCATTAATATTCATAACAATGACATTGTATAATTAATTAAAACGTGTTAAACACGCACATTGAGTGGTCGAGCGTTAGACCACATGTTCTGTATATTTATGCCCGCATGTTGTCAACACCAGGTCGAGAGTGGTATGCAAATTAGGGCAGGACATTACTGGTTTGGTACTGGAATGATAAAACGGAATCACCAGCTGGCGAGAGTACCAGGCGACTGTATAATCGAACTTATCCGGAAACAAGTCGTTCATTGTTCATCAGGATGCGGGAATCATTAGTTCACTAGGCTTATAATCTAATCGGGTAGTCAGGCTGCGGCAATGTGCGAAATATCATAAATATATGGTTTGTGTTAAGTAAAACATGGTATGAAAAGTGAATGGAAAGAAATGTTGAGGAAGTTCTTTAGTGATGTTAGAAATGGTATGAGGTAATTCTCAGGCATCGTCAATACTTTGGTGGATTTTTTTTTTTGTTAATGAAATATGATAGTCTTCTTTCATTATTATTATCAAAATCAATTTAGTTTCCACCATTATCACCATATTTGTATTACCTTGATTAAAAAAGTAATCACTCTAAATTATCACCATTATCGTTTACCTCCTCCTCCTCCTCCTCCTCCTCCTCCTCCTCAGAAGAAAACCATTCTTCCCTGCTATTTGTTACCTAAAACTGGACGTCTCTCCGCCCCCACCTCCTGTACAGTGTCCATCTTTCCACTCCGCAGAGCATGGCGTCTGACCACAACTCGTTCCAGATGTTGTGCATCTTCACAAACCTGGTCATGGTGCTGGCCGTGTCGCTACTGGTCACGTGTTCTCTCGCCCTCCAGTACAGCTTCCAAGAACGTGAGTCTCTCTCTATCCCTCTCTTTCTCTCTCTCTCTCTCTCTCTCTCTCTCTCTCTCTCTCTCTCTCTCTTTCTCTCTCTCTCTCTCTGTCCTCCTATCTGTCTCTCGCTACTTTCTCTATTTCACTCTCTCACTCTCCCTCCTTAAACCTCTCTTCGCTGTATATCCATGTTTTAATCTATCTCCTTCTCTATCTTCTACGATGTGTGCCTCTCTACACCCGTGCTTTTTTTCACCTAAGTTAACGTGTCTCTAGGCCACTACCTCTTAAAAGTGTTAAGTAAACTGAAATGGAGACACGCAAAAAGTTGAATAAACATACTACACCTAAAAACTCTACCCAAAAGTTCTCTTCACAGCAGCCACCTTTAACAAACCTCAGGCAGACACTTACCTCTCCCAAAATACACAATTATTATTCACATCAGATACTGCGCAACCAATTTTCACACAAATCACTTAACACATAATTCAATCTATAGCCTTGTAACAATAGACCTTATCTGATAACAAACCGTCAGTTGACATCTCTTTCGATTTCTTTAAAACTCTGGTGTTATGGATCCGGGGATGTCAGCTGGCATTTGAACCTCGAACCTCCTGCTCGCAGATCCTATGCTCTACTTACTGAGCTTTGTCGCTAGCCTGCTTCGATTTGTTGGCCTGAACTATCCCTTGTTGCGATTCGCTCCCACACACAAAACAGATGACACGGAGAGAAAAACAGTACACACAAGAGGATGACTAGAACAAAAACAAAATAATGCGCAGGACAAAAGAAGCTGTATTGTAACACATTGTGAGGCTATCAAATACCTTATTGTAAAAAAATTACCAGTGGCTTTATCGAGTTTGAACAAGAAGGCAAAAATCGGGAAAAACCGCCCGCGTGTATCGGCTTTACGTCAGATCGATATTGATCAAAGCACAAACTGTGATGGAGGAGTCGGCCCAGGCAGGGGTAAGTGGTGACCCACATTGATCTATAACCTTCCCCAGTACAGTGCAACTGATCTATCTTCCTCAGTACAGTGTAACATGAGGGAGAAAATGGGTTGAGATGAGGTGGCTAATCTATAACCTTCCTCAGTACAGTGCAACTGATCTATCTTCCTCAGTACAGTGCAACTGATCTATAACCTTCCTGAGTACAGTGTAACTGATCTATCTCTTCCTGAGTACAGTGCAACTGATCTATCTTCCTCAGTACAGTGCAACTGATCTATCTTCCTCAGTACAGTGTAACTGATCTATCACCTTCCTCAGTACAGTGCAACTGATCTATAACCTTCCTCAGTACAGTGCAACTGATCTATAACCTTCCTCAGTACAGTGCAACTGATCTATCTTCCTCAGTACAGTGCAACTGATCTATAACCTTCCTCAGTACAGTGTAACATCAGAGAGCAGATGGGTTGGGATGAGGTGGCTGATTAACTCCCAGTCATCAGCACTCTAGAGGCTATGCTGTGGACGAGTCCCAAGACTAACTTCTGAAAAGTGTTCTTTCTGCCACACAGAGACAGTGCGGGATACAAACCATAGTCTCTATCGCTCACATAACACTGACACCAACCCTAGCATTTAAACTAAAAAAATTAAACTCCGTCACCTTATCTTCTCCTCTAAAAAACTACACTTATCCCACCCCCTCTCTATCTCTCAAATTAAACTTACTACGCTCCCACTCATAATGTCTTCCCAAACTTAACTTCCTTCAACAAACAAAACAGATTCATTTTGATCACATTCCACCCCCCCACCCTCCCCATCTTGTTAAACTGACCCTCGCCTCTCCTTCCACGTGTCCGACCTAAAGCCCTATTCGGTGCCCTGGACCAAGCCTAGAGGACTCATACCCCCCTCCCCCTCCCCTCGTACAACCCCTCCCCGAGGCCTACTTACTAACCACCACCTTAACTTCTCCTCTAAAAATCAACACTTATCCCACCCCCTCTCTATCTCTCAAATTAAACTTACTACACCCCAACTTAAAATATCTTCCCAAACTTAACTTCCTTCAATAAACAAAACAGATTCATTTTTAACACATTCCACCCCCCCACCCTCCCCATCTTGTTAAACTGACCCTCGCCTCTCCTTCCACGTGTCCGACCTAAAGCCCTATTCGGTGCCCTGGACCAAGCCTAGAGGACTCATACCCCCCTCCCCCTCCCCTCGTACAACCCCTCCCCGAGGCCTACTTACTAACCACAGAGGGGCACGGTGGTCCTGGGGTAGAGAATTCCAAACCAGGAGGTCCGTGGTTCCAACCCGACTTTGACGACTTCGTGCCCTGCTGGTTGGGACGGTGTCAGTTTTATGTGACTGGCTGAGACAGGAGTCTTTGTATCCCCGGACTGTCTCTGTGTCTTTCTGTATCCCCCCCCAGCCCTGCCCGGACTTCTGCACCACAGTCTGGAGGAAATGTCTGACGCCAAGCCCAGCCCGATAAGCCCCGCCCCCTGGCTGCACGTGACCTGGGCTGTGGTCATGGCCTGGCAGCTCGCACTGGCTCTTCACGCACTCATCAGCGTCTTCCGGAAGTGGGGCGGAGTTCCGGTCTACACCAGCCCCGTCCTGCTCTCCGTGCCGGTACTCATGTCGGTCATCGCGGCCTGCGGTCTGAGCGGGGGGTGGTTCCTGCTCTATGACCGTGAGTAAAGGGTTAAGCTGGTTCCTCCTCTATGACAGTGAGTGAAGGGTTAAGGTGGTTCCTGCTCTATGACAGTGAGTAAAGGGTTAAGGTGGTTCCTGCTCTATGACAGTGAGTGAAGGGTTAAGGTGGTTCCTGCTCTATGACAGTGAGTAAAGGGTTAAGGTGGTTCCTGCTCTATGACAGTGAGTAAAGGGTTAAGGTGGTTCCTGCTCTATGACATTGAGTAAAGGGTTAAGGTGGTTCCTGCTCTATTGTATAAAAAAAGAGCGGTGTACCAACTTATACATCACTCCCAATAGCAGATCCTTCCGGTTTGGAATTAAACAAAGTTATATTAGCTCTAAACGAAAAGATAACAAGGTACGAGAATGTAAGTGTGTTGCCTTTTTGTTAGGTGATCAATATTCAAGTAACTAGTCTTGTTTACCAACGACACACTTAAAACAACCATCTTATGGGATTACTATTTTCGGTGTTTTTCTTTTTGTGTTAAAATCAATATTATTATTGTTTTTGGCGGCGCCAGCTGTTGAAGGATTGTGTAGTAAAATCTTGAAAGCTCTTCTAACGATTGCTATATACTAACAAATGGTCTTTTCCAACCCCCCAAAAAACCCCGGAGAGTAGTAATTGACAGTAAAAAAGTAAAAAGCAAAGACAAGCGGATATTTGGATCCAAAATATGGATCTAGGTGATTAATACGGAAATATAATCAATAAGAGAAAGACAAACAAACGCAAAAGAAACCTCTAGTACAATAAAATGCACCTAGAGAAGATTAATTTGATACATGGAAATACTTCTGCTGCGCTCACCCCCCAGAAAACCGTACGACAACGTCCTGCGTGCTGGCTGGCCTAGCCATGGTCCTGGCCTGGATGGCGTTCGGGTTTTCCCTGTCCAGCCTGGAGGAGAACCTGTTCCGGCTGAGCAAGGCTGAGCGCTACTCCGAGATCCTCCTGCACAGGCTCATAGTGCACGTGAGTAGCTTCTCGGACGGACCCCAAGACTAATGTCTGAAAATGTTATGTGCTGCCACACACGAGACAGGGAGGGGAGACCATGACTGCTGTCTCAGCCGGTCACATTATACTGACACTAACCCAATTAACAGGGGGCGAAATATAAAAATAATAATTTTTGACCAGTCGTGGCTATCGAACTACGGACCTCTTGATCGGCATAGCAACGTTCTGCTACTTAGGCCCGTTCGCCGCCCTTGCTTTAGGAGCATTGTGTACCAACACCATGGAAAAAGTTGTGAGTCTAAGGCCTTACACACTGTTTAAAGAAACGGCAACAATTTACACAACCAACTTTAAACGTTTTCGCTCATTAGAACAAGCAATGAACATAGAAGTGACGAAGTGACAAGTAACTTCTTAAGACCCTGACAGGATTTGAACCTGCATCCTTAATGCAACACGCATACGTCTTGCCTTGCAATAACCACCCTGCCTTTGGCCTCCAACACAAAAGTGTGAATTTTGTTTTGGGTTTTGTACTCATTATGCTTTTGTAATCATTTACGACTTTCTGTGTCATTTATAATGCATCAACCATTAACATCTCATAAACTTAAGAAATTACCAGTTTTGTTCTGGTTGTTGTTGTTGTTGTTTTTTAACCAAGCTTCATCACATATTATTATCAATGATATAAATGTCAAAGCCCTTTTAGTTAACTTTTCCCCCCTTCCAATTCTTTTTTAACATTGCTCGTCCCAGAATGGGCTAGCCTTGTACGCCATGTGGAGTATGTATGTGGCTGCCTGCAATGTGGCTGTGGCCATGATTCACAACGAGAAGCACAGTGTGGATAAAGACCTGTCTACTGGGGTGAGTAGAGAGAGAGAAACAGTTTTCTTAAACAAATGATGCGTATCTTTTAGACTACACAGCATATTTTTTAAACTCTGATACCTATTGCGCCTCTAGAGGCAGTATTTATATATAACTGCCTCTTCTTGAACTCTTTGCAGTTCAAATAATGTTTTAATCTACAATATATTCAATGTCTTATTGTTTGGTTTAACCCCAAAAGTTCACTGTCTAAAAGTTACCTCCCTGTGCAGGTTGCCATGACAATGATGGCGGTGTTCATGGTGGGCTACTTCCTGATGGACGTTACCTGCCTGGACAGATTCACCAGGTCAGTCAGATAGGAACGTTTCTTTGCTGCTTAGCGTTAACGTCAGCATTATATAGGGTATATAGTGGGCGGGTCCTAAGACTAACATCTGGCAATTCCACAACACACATAGACAGTGTGGATATACCATGAATTCAGCCTCAATCGGTCTTACCATAGTGACATCGAGCAAACAAGTAGGAGAAAGCATCGGTCAAATCAGTGTTAGACATATCTTAGGTTTCGAACTGAGGACCTTCCAAATGGGAGGCCAACGCTTGACCTTTTGGTCCAGTTTGCCTCACCTCCGTCGTAGGGAAGTTGGAGAGATATATGGATAGAGAGAGGGAAAAGAGAGAGGGAGAGAGAGAGAGAGAGAGAGAGAGAGAGAGAGAGAGAGAGAGTTTAAACAAATAGACATAGGGAAGATTTACCAATATATTGCTTAAAAATTTATAAAATTATTTGCTTAAGAGTGTGCGTCTTGATTCATAAGTGTGTATGGTTATCTTTTTAATATATTTCTTTATCTTGCATTTTTAATTATGTAACAAGATTCTTCTTTCCAGTTTTCTTGAGGCTCACGTTAGACTTGAACAATCATTTTTTACATTGACGTAGTTTTTGTATGTTGTACCCAGATTTACAGTTACTATCTTTGTGTGTGTTTCTAACTGCCAGGTACATGGTGTCTATCTTTGTGTGTGTTTCTAACTGCCAGGTACATGGTGTCCATCTTTGTCTGTGTTTCTAACTGCCAGGTACATGGTGTCCATCTTTGTGTGTGTTTCTAACTGCCAGGTACATGGTGTCCATCTTTGTGTGTGTTTCTAACTGCCAGGTACATGGTGTCCATCTTTGTGTGTGTTTCTAACTGCCAGGTACATGGTGTCCATCTTTGTGTGTGTTTCTAACTGCCAGGTACATGGCCATCTCCATACATGGTGTCCATCTTTGTGTGTGTTTCTAACTGCCAGGTACATGGTGTCCATCTTTGTGTGTGTTTCTAACTGCCAGGTACACTGGGACTCCATACAAACACTGGGACGCCATACATAGTGTCCATCTTTGTGTGTGTTTCTAACTGCCAGGTACACTGGGACTCCATACATAGTGTCCATCTTTGTGTGTGTTTCTAACTGCCAGGTACATGGTGTCCATCTTTGTGTGTGTTTCTAACTGCCAGGTACATGGTGTCCATCTTTGTGTGTGTTTCTAACTGCCAGGTACATGGTGTCCATCTTTGTGTGTGTTTCTAACTGCCAGGTACACTGGGACGCCATACATGGTGTCCATCTTTGTGTGTGTTTCTAACTGCCAGGTACACTGGGACGCCATACATGGTGTCCATCTTTGTGTGTGTTTCTAACTGCCAGGTACACTGGGACGCCATACATGGTGTCCATCTTTGTGTGTGTTTCTAACTGCCAGGTACACTGGGACTCCATACATGGTGTCCATCTTTGTGTGTGTTTCTAACTGCCAGGTACACTGGGACGCCATACATGGTGTCCATCTTTGTGTGTGTTTCTAACTGCCAGGTACACTGGGATGCCATACATGGTTTCCATCTTTGTGTGTGTTTCTAACTGCCAGGTACACTGGGACGCCATACATGGTGTCCATCTTTGTGTGTGTTTCTAACTGCCAGGTACACTGGGACGCCATACATGGTGTCCATCTTTGTGTGTGTTTCTAACTGCCAGGTACATGGTGTCCATCTTTGTGTGTGTTTCTAACTGCCAGGTACACTGGCACTCCATACATGGTGTCCATCTTTGTGTGTGTTTCTAACTGCCAGGTACATGGTGTCCATCTTTGTGTGTGTTTCTAACTGCCAGGTACATAGTGTCCATCTTTGTGTGTGTTTCTAACTGCCAGGTACATGGTGTCCATCTTTGTGTGTGTTTCTAACTGCCAGGTACACTGGGACGCCATACATAGTGTCCATCTTTGTGTGTGTTTCTAACTGCCAGGTACACTGGGACTCCATACATGGTGTCCATCTTTGTGTGTGTTTCTAACTGCCAGGTACACTGGGACGCCATACATGGTTTCCATGGTTTCCATCTTTGTGTGTGTTTCTAACTGCCAGGTACATAGTGTCCATCTTTGTGTGTGTTTCTAACTGCCAGGTACATGGTGTCCATCTTTGTGTGTGTTTCTAACTGCCAGGTACACTGGCACGCCATACATGGTGTCCATCTTCGTGCTCAGCGCCTGCATCTTCAGACAGGAGGACTGGAAGAGCGATGACGTCAACTTCATCTTCCTGGCTTGTCTGCTGACCTTGGCCTTTCTGTTCTGCATGGCCAAGAGCGCATGCGTGCTCTGTCGGGTCATGAGGCCCAACAAACACGGGAGCATTGACGTCACTTCCGTATCGTTTCGGCGGGCGGTTCCAGAAGACGAAGGGCGATACTTGTTGAAATAATCGGTATCGGTTGGAAAAGGTCATAAGAAATGGTTTGGGGAAGGACAATATATATATAACTTATTATGCCTTGTACAGTTTCTTGTTTTATACCATATTATCTTCATAACCTTTATCAATATCTGGCATTTACATATGAGACTAGTATCTAATGACTACAGTATTGTTAGTTTTAAATAAGCTATCATGACTTTTGTTGTTTTTTCTAGCGTCTTCACAATTTGCATTCCATCAGTCAGACAATCTGACTAATGATTTATTGTTGCATTCCCTGAGGCTATCGATACACTTGCTTCTCTCTCTCTCTCTCTCTCTCTCTCTCTCTCTCTCTCTCTCTCTCTCTCTCTCTCTCTCTATTTCTTTCTCTTACTCTCTCTCTCTCTCTCTTTGTCTTTTTATTTCTCCTTTTTATTTCTGTACCCATATATACTTTTCTCTCTTTCTATTCTCATAATTATATTTTCAAATCAAACCCATATTTCAAATATGTTGGTCTATTTCTTATAATCTCGCAAAGAAATCTACTCCGGGAATCATTACAAATGGAAACTTTTTTTTTAATCCATAGCTTTTGTTTGAAATCCTTTTCACACGAGAATGATAACGCTAGATATTCTTATTTATTGAAATAAAATGAATACAAATGGAAAAGTAAAAAAAAACTATAGAATGACGCTGTACTATTGATTCAGTCGGCGCTCTATTAGTATCCTGGAGTAAGATGTAAGGACTTGAGGACACACGTAGGGGTTTGGACCTCTTGACCACAGTCAACTGGACACCGATACATCAAAGGCCTGGTCAAATTTAATAACATCCAGCGTATTTCCCTGTACGTTAAAACTGTCTGTGAGATTCATCAGATCAGAAAGTAACAATTTTGTGTAATGGTTCTTTCCTCCTACAATGCTTAATTTAGTAAATAGAAATTACACTTTCCTTATGTAATAGAAAGTACAAGTCAGGAATACCCAAATATTCCTAACTTCACAATTTACTGCAGGGTTCGTTTGGAGGCTTCCAGGTTGAGTAAGAATTGATGATAAATATCGGTGTTAAGCACACAATTATGGGGAACCTGATTTGAACTGGAGTCAAACCTAATACTGAACCTTCTTCTTTTCTTCAGGTGTTTTTCAAAGTACAATAATACTATTTTGTTAGTTGAGTTTTTGCAACACAAAAAATAATTATCACTCTTTATGTTAATTCAACTGTTGCTCTATTTGTACATAATGATAAGATCAATGTTTATTAAATCTCGTTATCAAAAATACCAATCATGGCCCTACCATGTGCTACTTTATAACATATATCATAATCCTAATATGTGCTACTTCAAAAATTATATCATAATCCTACTATGTGCTACTTTATAACATATATCATGATCCTACTATGTGCTACTTTATAACATATATCATAATCCTACTATGTGCGACTTTATAACATATATCATGATCTACTTACGCCAAACTCCTTTCATCCCTGTGATATAGCGGTTGTTTGTAAATAAAACTCGAGATACAATGGTAATGTTCGTGTCTCGTGTCTTTATAAAACGCTACACTTTGTTCTGTTGGTAGACAAAGGTACAGATCAGAAAGCGGGAGGGAACAAAAACAAAGAATTGATACACAGCACAAAAATAATATGTAATACTAATATACATTTATTTATCTATAGATATATGGATAGAAAGATAAATAGATAGACAGATAGATAGATAGGTAGATAGATAGATATCTATTCATCTATCTATCTATCTATCTATCTATCTATCTATCTATCTATCTATCTATCTATCTATCTATCTATCTATCTATCTATCTATCTATCTATCTATCTATCTATCTATCTATCTATCTATATAGATAGATAGATAGATAGATAGATAGATAGATAGATAGATAGATAGATAGATAGATAGATAGATAGATAGATAGATAGATAGATAGATAGATAGATAGATAGATGGATGGATAGATAGATAGATAGGCTTGAAGACGGAATTTCGAAAGTAATCTATACATACACAAATAGTTACGGGGCGAAGAATACGACAGTGAAGGAAAAGATTTCCATTTACAAAACATAAACAATGACTTGCTAAAACACACGGTACAATCAAACAAAAATATAATCACACAGTGTTATTTATGTTATAGTCTCTTCATTGCAATATTTAGGAGCTTTTTTATTTTCTAAATGGAATCACACAACAGCATGAACAAAATACAATATTTTGGAAAGTGCACCTAGTATTAAACATCAAGATTACTTTACTGCTTTGCTATGTCCATAACTTATTAAAACAAAAACTTTTAATAAAGTAATCTTTAAAATGAATAATGTAAAGAAAAACAGAATGATCACAAAAAAGGGAAAAAAATCAACAAAAAAAATATAAAAAACATCTTTGCATTACAATTTGGCCAAAGTTATATTTCCACCAATCAGAATGCGGGAAGCTCTAGCATCAACCAATCAGCAAGGACACTTGTTGTTGGTGGCCGGCATCTTGCCCGCAGCCTCCAGGTGCACGATTCCAGCCAGGGCGCCATGGAAACCGGCGTTGTAGTCCAGGGCGACCTCGTTCTGGATGTAGTCGGTCCTCACGTCCTGGCAAAGGTCAAGGTCATGTTGAGAAATTTTATTTCAAAGAAAGGGGGGGGGGCAGTGCAGATTATCTTCCACTGTCATATTTTCTTTTAAATGGTAGTCTGTGTACTGAGGGACAATACTACAAGAGACTGTCTTTACAGTGGTAGTAGACGTGAGGAGTTACCCCCCCCCCTCTTTCCTGTCCCAATAGAAACAAGAAGACTGTCTTTAAAAAGTGTTAGTGTTAAAATGACATATTGCGACCTTTCTGCAGTTAGAAAGGAAAAACTAAGACAAAAACACTCCCGTCATTTGAAACTGTCCAATATTTCATGTGGTCTAGGAGTCTCTGAAGTCTCGTGATTATAAATCTACACAAATGGTTGTTAGTGTTTTCAGTTTAATTGGATTCCGCTCAAAGCTAACTAGCACGAGGTTGTAGGGTCAAATCTCAAACAGTACTTTGGACTCCATCAATATTCGTCAGTAAGCCCATGGCAGGTAAGTCTAATCAGATATATGTATATACCAAGCTGATTCTTTACCTGGTAGTTGTCATTCTGGTCCGGGCCTCCCACTAGCGCCCCCTGCAGGATCTGGGGACTGGAACCCCCGGCATACAGCTGTCCGTCGCCGCACGGCGCAGGGCGGTCGGGGCACGAGGCGGCGCGGTGGTGAGGGTTTCTGGGAAACTTGGACCCGTAGCCTGGGGGGGGGTAAGGTGAGGGGTTAGTCAGAGAGGAGGGTGAAGGGAGGAGGGTATTTATACGATAGTTAGTCTGAGGGGAAGATTCTGTTGCCGGATGGGTACATGAATCACATAGGAGACGTTAAACTCAAAACAAAACAGAAAGAGAGAGAAACACAGAAATTGTATTGCTAAGCTTTGTGTCCATTTGATTCTACACAGTGATTAAGGTAAGAATTTAAACAAGGACATGCTATAACAGATAATCGCAATTATTTCTAACCATAGCATAATGCCCAATGAAATTATCTTATGACGTTCTCTGAAATCTTAGAAATACATTAAAGAAAATCCCATAGTTCTTTCTTATTAATTCTAAGACTTTTGTATTTAAATCTTTGCCGGGATTACTGGTTGGGACAGGGCCAGTATAATGTAAACAGTTGATGTACAGGAGTCCAGGTCCCCCCGCGTTATCTGGTGTGAGTATCGGACTCATTCGGAATACATGTAACACCCACACTCACCAATCTCATAGCTGTAAGACCCCCTACTTACCAATCTTATAGCTGAAACACCCCCGCACTCACCAATCTCATAGCTGTAACACCCCCACTCACCAAACTCATAGCTGTAACATCCCCTACTTACCAATCTCATATCTGTAACACCCCAACTCACCAATCTCATAGCTGTAACACCCCCACTCACCAATCTCATAGCTGTAACACCCCTGCACTCACCAAACTCATAGCTGTAACACCCCCTACTTACCAATCTCATATCTGTAACACCCCAACTCACCAATCTCATAGCTGTAACACCCCGCACTCACCAAACTCATAGCTGTAACACCCCCTACTTACCAATCTCATAGCTGTAACACCCCCACTCACCAATCTCATAGCTGTAACACCCCTGCACTCACCAAACTCATAGCTGTAACACCCCCTACTTACCAATCTCATATCTGTAACACCCCAACTCACCAATCTCATAGCTGTAACACCCCTGCACTCACCAAACTCATAGCTGTAACACCCCCTACTTACCAATCTCATAGCTGTAACACCCCCACTCACCAATCTCATAGCTGTAACACCCCTGCACTCACCAAACTCATAGCTGTAACACCCCCTACTTACCAATCTCATAGCTGTAACACCCCAACTCACCAATCTCATAGCTGTAACACCCCCCACTCACCAATCTCATAGCTGTCTGTCCCAACCAGTAATCCCGGCAAAGATTTAAATACAAAAGTCTTAGAATTTCAAGAAAGAACTATGGGATTTCTTTAATGTATTTCTAAATTTCAGAGAACGTCATAAGATAATTTCATTGGGCATTGTCTATGATCAAGATGATTGCGATTAACTGTTATAGCATTCACTCACCAATCTCATAGCTGTAACACCCCCCGTCGTGCCTGTTGTCACCCAGGATGTAGTTGATCTGCTCGACTGCCCACTTCCGGTACTTGTCTGGCTGGATGCCCATCTCTGCGGCCAGCAGCGCCATGAAGGCCGAGTTCCCGGCGTACCTGGGGGGTGACCAGTTCGGGATGTAGGTCACGTGACATGGAGCTGGGGATACTTCTCACATCGTTGTAAAAAATATAGGGTTTACATGTCTACCTCTTCAATTATTATATGACAAAAAAGATGTTAGAGTTGTGTGGGTGGAAAGTTTACAACGAGAACATACAGGATGCATCGGCTAAAATTGAATCTGAACTACCCTCACCAGTACTCTTGAATTGGTTCTCTTTGGTCGACCTTGGTTTTGAGACATACATTTAGAGACAATGGTTCAGTGACTTTGGTCTAGTGACAGATGAGATACATGAGAACACTTCAGTGACCAT
>RQTK01000449.1:232490-258958 GCA_003991915.1 Elysia chlorotica
GAAGGAAAAGGAGAGAGAGGGAGAGAGAGAGAGAGAGAGAGAGAGAGAGAGAGAGAGAGAGAGAGTCTAAAAAGGGGAACGCCAATACAACGAACGCCAGACAATCACCATGACTACACATGAACCTAAAACCCAGAAATTAAATACCAGGGGAAAAAGATGCAGAAAAACAACAAAGAGAATTCCCTGCAGATTTCCGTGGTTTTTTTGTAATATCAACTAAGGACCTCTCAGCAGATGTATTGGTTGTCCTTTTATACTTCTCCCATGTTTTATCATTGTATGTCCGTCTCTCTCACTGTCCCTCTCTCTCTCTCTCTCTCTCTCTGTGTCTATGTCTGTCTGTCTGTCTGTCTCTCTCTCTCTCTCTCTCTCTCTCTCTCTCTCTCTCTCTCTATTTCTCTTATTTATCCGGTTCCCTGACTTCAGGAGAATTCCCCTTATTAAGCCGATTAGGTTTTTCTCGTTTTCCTATTCCCTTTTTATGCCTTTAGCTCAGAGCCCGGAAATAAAAGTGATAGAGGATCGGGGAATTCCAATAACATGAACCGGAGTGTATTGCGAAATTCCGCTAGGGCTCCTCTGTAGAGAATTCTTTTGTTTCTCAGAGCAATCTTGTCCATTTTTGTCTGCACTTTATACTCTCTTTCGACATTTTCAGGACGGGTTTCCAAAATACTGGTATTCTCAATGGACGCATGATTTCAATGTGGATATTTGTAAAATAGGGGTTTCAGGGAGGTATATATGAGCGCAGTTGATGTTGTTGGTGAAGGAAATGAAAGTCATGTTGGTATTACGAGACCAGGCACATACACTAACACAGTCCCTGCACGCCGATGTTTTGGGTAATGCAAAAGACATGTTATCATTAATAATATTAAAAACAACGCTCACATGGAGATAGAAATCCATTAACAAACAAAATAACCTGATATCCCCACAAAACTTGATGTTAGAGCAAAGTTCAAGGCAATGTATCTGTTTGTCTTCCAGTTTACACAACAAGTTCTGTGTTTGAAGAGAAACCACAGTCAGGGGTTGCTATATGTTGACTACAAACACTGGGTCAATGGAATATCGGAATGATAACAATTAACTTTGTTTTTCCGATCTTGTTCAGTGACATTGTCAAAATAGAAAAGAAAAAAAAGACTTGCTTTAAGTTCGTGGTAAAAAACGTTTGACCAAAACCTTTAAACGATCTTTCCTTGGGAAAAATTCAAGTCAATGAAAGTCAGTGTATAAAAAACCTGTTGACAGACGCATCCAATTCTCTGGAAAGGAGACAGATCACCGTGTAGGAGGTGCGGGTTTGATCTAAGTCCATGTAAAAAATACTGTGTGGCATTCTTATTGTTTATTTGTCTTGTCTGTCAGTTCCAAGCTAGCTGTAGGTTTGCGACAGTCTATTTCAATCTAGGATAATTATTATGTGTTATGCGCCTCAGATCCTTTAGGATGGTGCGTGTCCATTTTGTGGCACCTTCTCACCCAATAGACTTTCCAACACGCGGCCATTTCTTCTTATTTTTCTTTTTCTTTTTCTGCGTTCATTTTCAATATGCCCAAATCATTTTAATTTTCTGTTTGACCTCCTCGATGTAAGAGGCAGTCTGTTGAAGGGTTTCAAGGCGAATTGAAGATAGCATGAAGCCAGTAAATCAGAATAAGATTAGAGTTAGTATGAGGTAATACAAAACTGGTGCAGAAATCTTGACTTGTACAGAGTCGTGAATGCTTACATTTTTTTTAGGAGGAAGTGACACTAGATGTCACCGTTTTCTTCTGCCACCTTAAACCGCAATACAGGGGAGATGTCATTACATACAAAAAGTGCTTTGGATAAACACTCTTTTATTGACAACTAACTCGGGGGTTTCAGAGAGACCGACAGAGAAAGAGAAACAGAGAGAGAGGGAGAGGGAGAGAGAGAGTGGAAAAATAGAGAAACAGAGATGCAGAGAGAGGCAGACAAAGAGAGAGAAACAGAGAGAGAGAAGGAAAGAGAGAGAGAGGGAGAGAGAGAGAGAGAGAGACAGGGAGAGAGAGAGAGAGGGGGGGAGAAAGAGAGATATATATATAATTATAGAGGTAGGGAGAACATATTGCAAAGGTCTGTACTACCCCCGAGCCACACTATTTGCGAGATGTCATTATGCCTGCAATGTTACAGGATAACGCCTTCTCTTATCGACGTCTGTCTGCCTCGGTTCCAAAATCTAGGCCTTCTGATTTGATCAAAGTTCCGCTTTGTTTCTACATCCATTCCATACTCTCACCTAATTTCTTTCTTTCTCTCTTTCTCTGCCAATATTAATTTTATTTCTGTCTGTCTGTCTGTCTGTCTGTCTGTCTGTCTGTCTGTCTGTCTGTATGTCTGTCTGTCTGTATGTCTTTATGTCCGTCAGTCTCTCTCTCACACTCTCTCTACATCTCTCTGTCAATACTTGTTTCTCCGTCTACGTATCTCTCAACACTTTCCCCTCATCCCTGTGTTTAATTAGATCTTTCACTCTGTCTCGTTCCTCCCGTCTTAATCAATTCTGTGTTTGTCTCAACCTTCTCTGTGTGAAGCACTCAGTTTCTAGGTTTCCATCGCCCTCAACGTTCCCTAGTCTTAATAACATTTCCCTCTTTGTTTTAATTCATCCCTGTACTCAGGCCAATCTCTTGCAACCCACACCCAAGCAAATACACAGACAGACAGACAGACAGACAGACAGACAGACAGACAGACAGACAGACAGACAGACAGACAGACAGACAGACAGACAGACAGACAGACAGACAGACAGACAGACAGACAGAAAGAGACACAGACAGACAGACAGACAGACAGACAGACAGACAGACAGACAGACAGACAGACTGACAGACTGACACCCACACATATCAGGAGAATCCCCATCCCTTTTCCCGCCATCGATCTAATCTCACAGCTCTCATTTGAAACGAACACCCCAACTCTGGTTTAATCTCTCTCAGCCCAGTCTCTCTGTGTCTCTCTCTAATTACATCTCTGTCTTTCTCCACCTCTCTGTCCATCTTTGTTTTTCTCTCTCTCAGTCTCTATCAATCTATGTATCTATCTATCTCTATCTTCCTCTTTCTATATTTCAAATCACCTTCTCTCAATCCCTCTTTTTCTATATCTCTCTCTATATCTATGCCTATCTGCCTATGTCTCTCCGTCCATCTCTATCTCTCTATCTTTCCCTCTCATTATCTCCCCCATCCCAGGCCCACTGGGCGATGGACGAACATCCCCATGTACAGACCCAGGGACCAGCCTAGCTAGGATGAGGGTAGATGTACTCTAACCGAGATTCCGGAAACTAGAAGTTAGATGCTAAAAGGTCATTGATCCTCTCTCCTATTTCCTTCGCTCTCTCTCCCTCTCTCTCTCTCTATCTCTCCATTTCTCCCCTCAGACTCCCGAGCTCCGAACATCCCCCCCCCCTCCCCCTTTATTCACGCGACATTCGACTTAAATTAATGTCTGGCAAGATTCGTTAGTTTTTCTGTTTCCGCCTTTTTTGTATATGTTTGATAAGATGATTGGATGCTCAGGGCTGTAAGTAAATCCTTGTGGAAAGCTCACTACTTCTCCTGAGATATAAAAATGCTTATGGAGAGTTGAAAGCTAGCGCGTCGGCCATACAACCAGAGAGTTTGATTTAGTGAGAGGTTTCACAGATTTAGACATATGCCTCAAGATTATTAAGGCTCCTGCTTGTTTCTTTAAACCTCAGTTAAAACTCAGTCCGTACATTGTTCAACCACATTAATTTCAATAAAGAAACAGAGTGAGCACGCGCTTCGCTAGCTCTTCATATCAAAATCCTCGTGAGCGCTTTTTGTAAAACGCCTCACTAAACCTGTAGTCTCTGGTATTACTTGGCAGCCTGTCTGGCTGAAGTTTCGACTCAGTCTAACTCTGCAGTCTCTGGTTTTGCTCAGAACCCTGTCTGACTCAAGTTTAAGACTCACGCATTTCTCGCTGTCGAAGACGTAACAGAAGTGTCGGTCCCCGCTCTGCTCCTTGGCGATGAAGGTGATCATCCGCTTGTCCGACTTGTCGTCTGCGCAGTACGAGATCAGGTGCAGCGGGTACCGGTACAGGATCGTCTGCGGGTACAGGACAGGGGGGGGGGGGGGGAGGTGGGGGGGAGGTGGAAGAGGAGGGACATGGAGATCAGAAAATTCAAGGTAAAATTGTGAGTTTGCATAGTAATAACAGTTGCAGCGAAGAACATCAAATACAAACGTTTAGATCTGTAAAAAATGTGTTGTACTATTCTTGAAATCTTGGCTAGGAAGTACAAATGGGGAAATTTTTGCAGTTGTGTATGCTTTCATTTGTAGATTATTCATGTTTCAGCATAAAAAAGCAACAACAACAACAACAACAACAAAACAACAACAACAACAACAACAACAACCTGGTGTTGACCACTCACCCTAGGCTTGGGGTCCAGCACACACACAGCCTCTGCCGAGATGACCAGCTCGACTTTGGGCGGTTTCTGACCCTCCGCCCGCTTGATGTGCTTGTTGAACTGTGAGATCAGAAGATCAGAAGGAGAGCCCGGGTGAAGAGGAGACAGGGTAAAGGTTTGCGTTGGTTTCTTTAAGTCAAACGTCAACACTGTTTAGGCTAACATTTGACAATTTTATGTGCTGCTAGAAATAAACAGTGCGGGGAGACCTGGACTCCAGTCTCAGGCTCTGAGACCGATCCAACCAAAAGGGAAAAACGTCCCCGCCAGAGCAGGACTCGAACCCACATCTCCTGGTTCGGAAAGCGATCCTCTAAACCACACGCTACCGCGCCCCGCATTCAACTTGAGCATGTTAAGAGTAAAGATCGTGGACGGGTTCATTATTTAGACAGAAACACTCACATATATAGTGCGCATCACAAAACTCGGACAAAAACACCGAAAAAAGTGCGTATAGACTCGACCTACACTGAAGCGCTTTGTCATCATAAGTGGCAACTGACATCTTTTTTATATTTTTCTGTTTTGTGTTTTGTTTTTCGGACCTCGTTGTGTTTATGTTTTCTTTATTAGAAACCCGACTTATCACTACCCTGCTCTCAAGAGTAATGATTGTGTAAAGAAGTGTAAAAATAACTCTCTTTCTGAGTTAATTTGGCTTGGTACAAAAAAAAGACGTCAGCAACGTTAGCGTCCCTGGGAATTCCCTAAAAAAGTAGCGTAGTGGTTTAACTGGTAAACTCTTCATTCTGAAGTACATAGTGCTCAGTCTTGACAATCGTGACCTGGGGCTGTAAGTACAACGTCGCCATAGCTTAACAACTCGCCGTAAAACGGCTGACTAACACAATATTACGACGAATCGTAAGCTTACCACATCGTTGTGCTCGAACCACGGACTTACTAGGAAGGAAGTCAATACTCTACTCCTGGAGGACGCGGAGGCCCTGGGGTACAGCATCGACTTTCGGCGCAGGGAGTCCGTGGTTCGAGCCCCGCACTGGCAACTCGTCCTCTACTGGTTGGGTAGGTGTCAATTTAATGTAACCGGCTGAAACAGGAGTCATGGTATCCCTGCATTGTCTCGTATGGCAGCATGTTAACTTGTCAGACTTCAGTCATGAGGCTCGTCCACAATGTAGTGCTGACGTTGGACGCTAAGCAACAACACCCCCAGGATTACCGCCCCCCCCCCACTCTATAGTTAGAGTCTCACACTCGTTACTTTGGACCTTGTAGGGTTAATTTTATTAACAAATCGCACAGAGTTTGTCTAATATTGAACGGGATCTTGAACGCAGCCTTTTCCGATGATCCCATTCCGACCTAGAGCATGTAGGATTATCGTGTTTTCTACTATCGGGTTGACCTACTTAGGCCTTCAACGGAGCACGCATATCAGCTGACCCTGATGGAAGTAAAATAATATCAAATGCGACACTTCAAAACCACAATCTTATCAGGTATAGATTTAATTTTAGTAATCGATAAGAACAGGAAGAAATTCGGGCAAGGTATCTGGAACATGCATCAATAACTTTTACAGTATATAAAAAAGTCACACAACCACCCCCATCACATGACAAAAGGTAAAGAATCCTGACTCTGGTAACATGCCGCATGTCTGCAATATCTAGGATGAACAAGAGAACTGCTTTGTAACAGTGTGAGTGATAGTGTCCATATCGGTATAAAATAAAAGTTAAAGGTAGTGCTAACATTATTAACTTTATTTCTTTTTTCTTTGTTCTAACTTAGTGTATCAGTAACATGGCTGACTACAAAACTCTGTGAGGCGCAGGTGAATTTGTTGCGTCGTAAAATGGCTGTCAATGTGTCAATCTACCACAAATTAGTAACACTCAAACACGATAATTATAAGTCCCGTCTGAGTCAAGCCGATAGTCAAAAAGAAAACGTCTTTACACGTCTATGCTATGCGGTGCAGCTTAATCTTATAGTCTTTAAAAAATAGAACACCCAGCGCGCAAAGGAAAAAAATTAGACCTACTACAAGACGATACTTTGATGTTTCTGTTTGTAAAACATTTAGAGATGAATGTCTTCTAACTTGTTGAGTTGGTTTAACGTCCAGCATCAGCACTATATAGGCTATGTTGTGGACGGATTCCAAGACTGACGTCTGACAATTTTACGTGCTGCCACACACGAGAGTGTTTTCTAATAGCTTGGAATGACTTTTTTTTTAATACAAAGTCTATTTCCTGTTTGAGACGAACCCTACCATACAATCTGGCGGTTCTAGGAGTAGCACGTACAACGTGACCGTAGCTTAAAACTAGTCCTATACTTTCTCATTCTCAATTTGTCATACAAGTCGTAAGCTAATTACAACGTTGTACTACCGTGCATAGAGTTACTCACCTTCATCTTGCGAATGGCCTCCTTGACCACATCCGTCCCTTTAGGCCTGTCCACCGCGCACTCACCCAGGAACTGGACATGGGGGGGGGGGGGGGGGGGGGCGAACACACACAACAAACGAAAAGAGGGGGGGGCGGACATATACACGTCATAATTAGTTGGTAAAGGCTCAGGGTAAGGGATACGGATTAATTAATTAGAAAAAAAAATGAGCGCGTCTATTACACGTTAAAATAATTAAAGTTACAATTTTTTTTATGTCAATAAGCTAACTGCAAAGTGTTACAGAAAAGGCATGCAATAAGGGCTAAAAATATGATGATAATGATGATGATGATGATGATGATGATGATGATGATGATGATGATGATGATGATGATGATGATGATGATGATGATGATGATGATGATGATGATGATGATGATGATGATGATGATGATGATGATGATGATGATGATCATGACGACTCCTACCTTGACTGTGTAGAGGATGTGTCCATTGAGCAGCGCGTCTGGCGGGTGCTGCCACGACTTGGAACCTGTAGAGACACAGACACACAGACAGACACAGAGACACAGGGGTGTTAGGTGTGCAAGAAAGATCTAGATGTAAGCACCACTAACGTTGTTAAGTACCAGGTTTAGGTAGGCATAAACAGTGACATGAGAGTTGGATAATTATAGGCTGTACCGTATCCAATGTAAAAAATAAAATTGCATTTCGATCTTTTAAAAAAGTCGTCGTGGTGAGGAGGTACATAGACAGGGCTGATCAGGTGGTAATTTTTCTTCTTCTATTGAGGCTGTGTATATCCTTCATCAAAAATCAATCTCGATCAAAAACGCATGATTAATTGATTGTATTGAGTGTAACAGTTGGAAATGAAAAAATTTTAAGAACTATAATGTCCAGTTTTAACAGAAAGATCTGCAGATATATTTAAGATGTTCCATTGAAACTTACTACCTACGCCTTGTTTATAAAAATACAAATAATACAGTACCAAACTAAACAGTGTATATTAAAACTTTAAATTAAAAAGAAGAAAAAATTAAATATGTTCACGCTATCTGCATTTCACCCAAACATGAACTATTAACTTCTTGCTATAAGGCGATACAAAATGTGGCATTTAATATTTTATCTCTAAGTAACCAATTGTTGAATTTTTCTTTTCAGTTCCATATGACTGAGGCGAATATGACATGATTTGCGTTAGTAATGCTATGTTTTAGTAAGAATACAAGTAAAGATAAAATAGATCAAATTATCAAACACATTTGAAAAAGCAATTTAAGCAAGAAGCAAAACCAATTGTAAAAACTGTTAGTTTGTTAAAGGACAGATATTAGCCACTGATTGTCCAGAGAGAAGAGAAGTAGGTCCCAGCTACCATCAGGTAAAGAAGTTGTTAGATCGAGCCGTGCCACATAGGAAGAGCTAAGCTGTTGACATCAATGAGTTAGTATAAATAGTAGACAAGTGTGTGGATACATTAAAAAAGAAAACAAAAAACAAAAAACAAAACTAGTAATAGTATATTTGTCATCCAATTGCCACTGTTGTATTTCTGCATTTAAGTAAGTAACTGTACAACATACTTTGAAAGGACTAATAAATTACTTTGGAAATAAAAACCTTTGTTTAAAACGACATTGCACGAATGTTAAAATATTGTTACGCGGGGAGACGTAATTTGTACATTAGTTGTATGTGCAATGACGATAGCGGGTGTTTGTAAAGAATACGTTGTATGACCATATTCTGCTGTTTTTAGCTACATAGTCTGTTTTTTTTTTTAAACCTATGATGTTATATCACCACCATCATGGTCAATAAGATGCTAAAATCAATTACTTACCGTATTATGGTCAAAAGTCATTCACATGCCCAATGCTCAATGTGTAAAATCTGTTTTCTTATAATTATTCTATTGTACGTAATTATTTATGAGTTTTCCCTTTGAACCAATCTAAAAGTTTCAAATAAGTATCTACTCAAACAAGTAATTTGATAAAACTGTGCTAGCTGTGTATACACACCTCGTCTGGGCATCCTTAGAACCAGGTTTAGGAGAGGTAGACCACCGAGACACTAATATAATTAAGTAGTTCTGGAGGTTTTAGCTATTCGGCCACAGTATCTTTATCCTTAGAACCTCACGGCACGAAACACGACGTCCGGGGAAAAATGGATCTAGATCCAAGCCTTAGTTCACTGATTCAATTGTCTTTGTTTTATAATCAGTACAATCGGTAAATCTACTTAAGTCTACACAAGTCCCCAAACTGTCAGACTAGCTGGGGTCGGACGCTGGTAAAGATCTCCTGTGCTGTGGCGAGTTCGCCGAGTGAGTCGTCGGTCCAGATTGGAGAGGGCGACACATTGGAGCCTGGAGAGTGCAAGAAACTGCTCACGGTCGTACACACGTGACACACACAGTCAGTGAAACCGACACGCCGGTAGAGTGGGACTAATTAATGGATGTAGCCAAGTCAGAGAGCCATGCTAGCTAGAGCCAGGTCCAGGTCTGTTGAGAGGCTGGTTGACCTCAGGTCCTGAGAGCTCGCTGGGATTGAGAGCATAAGATGTCACTTAAGCACTAGGCGTAGAATGCACAACCAAGACGTAGCTTACGTCATGTCGTAACAATAAGAATAAAGGGGTTTACGGAGAGACGTAAGCTACGTCGTGTTTGTGCATTCTACTACAGGTCTACACTTCGCGGACTTGTGGACTCGAGATATCTAGATCTCGACACTTAACGAGCTTGGAAAACACCACTACGGAAATAAAAAGTGGCTATACCAAGCTACACGGTGTGTGTCTGAAGGTCCAATAGTATGACAGTCAAACTGTTAGTCAAGCTGCGACGAAGGAGTACACTGAGACATAGAAAAACAAATCTGAAGGTACACGTCGGTGGTTGCGTGTAAGAAATGGATACCTCAAGTTTCGTCAACTGTAGCAATATTCACAATTTGCATCAAACAGGCGATGTATTGTCGATGAATATTGGATAACAATAACACTTAGAAAAGATGCTGATAGGAAAAAGCTGTGGTCTCTTGTTTTATATCAACAACCATGCAAGGCGAACCAGAAATCAGTTCGATAGAAATCGAAACAGCGCAGTAAAAGGAATAATATCACAATAATAACTACATGTACAATAGTAGTTAGCTAATCAAGCGAACCATCGCACTGACTAAACACTTCCTACATCCGAGTGTAACTGACGCCTTCAAAAGGCCAATGGAAAGTCACTGAAAGTCACTGAAAGTCACTGCGAGTCACTGATTGCGACTTTAGCCAGGCTGAGGCCTACAGGACGTCGACTTAAGTCACTGATAGAAATATCTCTACGGGCAGATAACTCAGGCGAAGATCGGGATAAGTATTTTTATTATCTAGTTCAACAGGTCCACTATAGTCCTATAGCGACTCGTTACCATATTGAACTTTACATGACGTCACTAAACAAGGACGGACGTAACATTATCATTATCTTGTTTTTGGTATTTTCGTCATGTGCGCGAAATATTTCCAGGGATGTGGTAAGCATGGCTAACTTTGCTATCCCAAGATAACGGAGCATGTGATCAACCAATTTTTTACACGCATTATTCTTCTCTCAAAAATAAAATTGCAACCACTCTCGTTTGGTTAAGATAACAATACATCAAATATAGATATCAAACTCTAGATCATCAAATAGTTGTGTATCTCCCTGGCTTTAGATTCCTAAAACATCAGCTGTTTCTATCACCAAAGTCCGACCATCCACACAAGGGCCGCAACTCCTGATGATTCGTCATGTTTCGTCAGTGGAGGGAGGGGGAAGGGTTTGTATGTAATATCATCATCAGTCACATCACTATATTCGCCACTTCGGTAGTAAAAAGGCATATCTCGTTTCTAAAACACTACAGGCTATGAGTATGTTAGGACAATATACAACTGTGGTGAGGAAATATCTATCTAAGACATCCTGGTCGAAGTCTACATTGGGAAACAACATCCTGATAGAAGCCTAATGATGGTTGGTGTGGTCGTGATTCGTTAGCATTATGTTTTCTCTATAGTTTCTCTCTCTCTCTCTCTCTCTCTCTCTCTCTCTCTCTCTCTCTCTCTGTATGTCTCTCCCTCCGTTGGGTATCCTATA
Organism: Elysia chlorotica; assembly: GCA_003991915.1. Taxonomy (NCBI): domain Eukaryota; kingdom Metazoa; phylum Mollusca; class Gastropoda; family Plakobranchidae; genus Elysia; species Elysia chlorotica. The sequence goes on from RQTK01000449.1 coordinate 243,546, forward strand.
CAGCACATATGTTGTCACCTCCCCCAACACTGCTTTCCGATAACATGATTGTGTTAAAGGTTTAAAAAACACAACAGGTCTAGACACACACAACTAAAAACATATAGATAATGTCCATTGTCCTCATTGTCTCGTTTAGATTGAGTGTCGAAATATGTTTTTCTTATCGACGTTTATGGTATGATAATAATGTATTGAAATGACTCTGCATGTTGTTCTGAACTGATAGCTCGTCCAAGGAAAAATGATTTTAAACAACAAGCTTTATGTGGCCTAGGTTTCTCACAAAAATCATTTTCGAAGACGAACACTTATACCGTTATAATATACGGCTAACAATCGAACCTTGGACCTCCAGCTCGTCAGGTAGGAGCGCTACCTACTGAACCATCTGCCGCTATGAGACCCAGAATGAGCGGCGGATTTAGAGATTATGGAAGCTGCCACATGAGACAGAATCAGCGATACGTGGAAGATGGAGCGAGGGCACAGATCGATGGGGGTGAAGTTATGCTAGGTTGTTGATTCAGTGCATGGCCTGGTGGGAGTTAATGAATGCTTTACGCCTGGGAGATCTGTCACCTGTCTTCTTCATAGAAGATCGGGTGAGAGAGGTACTGGGGGTGGGAGGGGCAGGGACAAGATTGGGATATATAGAGAGATAGATTTTATAAGATAGGGGTGAGGTTTTGCAACAGGTATGTAATAAATAGATAGATATATAGATAGATAGATAGATATATAGATAGATAGATAAATAGATAGATAGATAGATGGATCGATGGATGGATAGATAGATAGATATATAGATAAATAGAGAGATATGTAGATTTGATAGGTAGATAGATAGATAGATAGATAGATAGATAGATAGATAGATAGATAGATAGATAGATAGATAGATAGATAGATAGATAGACCTGCAGTAAAAGAAAAAGTAAACATATTTTTATAAATAATATGAATGAGAGAACCTTCTAGAGAAGAAAGAGAGAGAGAGAGAGAGAGAGAGAGAGAGGTGAGAGAGAAAGAAAGAATGAGAGAGAGAAGGTAAGAGGCAGGTGGCCACATACGAAAATAGTAAGACCAGCACCTGCAAAGCCATAAAGATGCGATAAACTTATTTAACTGTGAAAGATGAGGTTGATAAACAGATAACGAGATCAGAGAACAAATGTGGATCTATCGTTATAATGTTAAGTATAAAAGGGCCTGTTATGTATGGCAAAAATAAAGGTGGTGGTAGAGATTGGAAGAGAGAGACTATCATTAGCACGACCAGAAGGCAGAAGTTTCATTTATACTATTCATGCCTACATTACTTTGTCCACTTTGATCGCTGGTTGTCTTGGTGTCTACAAAGCAGGGCACTAGACAGATCGGGGTTGGGGGCAAGGGGGTGGCGGGTTTAGATATGGCGAGAAGCAGGAAGGGACAGGACAATGGGGCACTTGTTTTATTTAGTACAGGAGCCTGTCTGTCTGTCTGTCTGTAGAGACAAAGACAGAGATAGAGAGACAGAGGCAGAGGCAGACAGACAAACAAGCAGAGTGGAGAGTTAAGGGCGAAAAAAGATAGCGTTGATTTTCACAGCACGTCAGCCCAATAACAGCTTTATTGGGAGAGAGTAGATTTGACAATATTGACGAATCTTTGAAGAAGGGTGAAGTTAACTTTATCTACCAACCATCTGTAGAGCTAACAATCGCTCCCCATTGCGACTATCATTAGCACAACCAGAAGGCAGAGGTTGCTTATATATATGTTCATGCCTACATTACTGTGTCCACTTTGATCGCTGGTTGTCTTGGTGGCTACAAACCAGAGCACTAGACGGATCTGGATTGGGGGGCAAGGGGGTGGCGGGTTCAGATCTGGCGAGAGGCGGGGAGGGACAGAACAATGGGGCATTTGTTTTATTTTGTACAGTCTCTGTCTCTCTGTCTATTTCTGTCAGTCTGTCTCTGTCACCTGTAAAGCGGTCACATTGACCCCCCACAACCTGCCCTCTCCAAGCGTCAACTTTAAATAGTTATTACGATTAATGATTTCAACATCTGTTTCTTCACGACAAGCACACGGAGAGAGGGGTGGGGTTGAAGGACTGATATGAAACGAAAAAAAAAACGGTAAGAGACAGTCACAAAAAGAAAAGATCTGTTTCTTCACGACAAGCACACGGAGAGAGGGGTGGGGTTGAAGGACTGATATGAAACGAAAAAAAAAACGGTAAGAGACAGTCACAAAAAGAAAAGAAACAGAGAGAGCCTGTGCATCTATCTCTCTCTCTCTCTCTCTCTCTCTCTCTCTCTCTCTCTCTCTCTCTCTCTCTCTCCTACACTTCCTCTCTATCTAGCGGTCAATCTTGATCTACATATCTACATAATAACAACTTCTCCCTATCACTTCATTAAGAGTGTGAGGGGGTAGAGCCTTTTGCAATCTCTTGTTATTACTTTATACCACATACAGTGATTCACCAAACGACCTACACCCATGTAACTATGTGTACACTTTATTACAAGAACTTGGTCCATGGTTTATTGTATTCCTAGAATCCCGTGTGTCCTTCTTACTGGCGCAGGTCCAACAACAATGTTATCAGACAGGTTGGTACCCGCTACATTGTAAAACAATGTTTAAGTTACTTTCGTCCTGGACATTTTCGAAGGCCACCAGTTTATGACTTTCTGGATAACGGCTCTAGGTCTAGTCCAGGGGATTGCGTTAAGGAATGTAGTGTACTGATCGAAGCTTTTATTGTCTGTAAGAACTCTGTTGCCCTCTTACTCCCAATTACTATCTTTATATCTCCCACAATCTCTCTATTAGAGTGCCTCTCTCCCTTCTCTCTCTCTCTGTTTCCCTCTCATTATATCCATCACATGTCATGCCTCTCTCTCTCTCAGTTCTCTATAGAGGGAGGGAGAGAATTCTCTCCCTCTCTCCGGGTTTAACGTCTCCTAGGTTCCCCTGGGGGGTCCTATACGGCGACAGGCGGCGTTGACAGAAGACAAAAGCTCAAGAGGAAGGCAAGACATGATAGATCCTATGCTTGCTAATTCTATTACTATGAGGCTAGTCCTCTAATGTATGGGGTTCCCTAATTTTTGGGGTTCTAAAGTGGAAAGGGGGGATAGGCTGAGACAGACAAGACAAACCTTCCCTTCTACGCTGGGGGGACGGGCAAGGCTAGGCATTTAATTATTTTTTATGAGTGAGGCACCAGATTACTAATACTCGTAGTCGTACTATACCCCCCCCCCCTAAATCCTCTACCCTTCATGCCCTGTTGACTGTGGTGTGTCTATCCCATCATGTACATTGACCTGGCCTACTAAAGAGTACCGGTACCTTTGTAGAGCTAGGGCCATATGCACAACATCGCTCTACCTTACGACTGGTCCTAAGCCTTAGCTTACTAGTTGAACGTTGTACTTCCTACCCCTGGGCCTAGCCCAGCTTCGGACCTGTCTGTTCACGGTTCAGTCACCGAGATGGGTCATCGGTCCGTGTCACAGGTTTCTATTTCTATTTATATATTCACAGAAATCTGTGGCCCGTGTAAATACGTGTATGTGTACAACAGGCCTGTACAGCTCGAGGGAAGCCCCTGGAGGGACGAGGATGTTGTTCATGTACAGAGTTTTGAATCTCTTGTCATCGGGAGAATGAAGGAAACAGAGAGAGAGAGAGAGAAGGAGAGAGAGAGAGAGAGAGAGAGAGAGAGAGAGAGAGAGAGAGAGAGAGAGAGAGAGAGAGAGAGAGAGAGAGAGAGAGAGAGAGAGAGAGAGAAGAAAGAGAGAGGGAGCGAGGGGTGTTAAGGAAGTAGGAAAAAAACTTAGAACATCGCATCCATACTATCCTATGCAGAGATGCAGATGACATCGTCACCTAAGGTGTATATATACATGGTTTATAATGTGTCCATCTGAGACAGGGTGTGTATGTGTGTGGTGATGTTGAGGAAGTAGGCCCCAGGCATCGTGTCCCTAGTTTACTAATACATGTACTCTGCAGATGCAGTCACCGTCACATCAGTCTGCTGTATACACTGGAAAAAGGAGGGGGCGGAGGGATGGCGCAAATGTTAGAGCGTCGGTCCTCCGATATGGAATTCCACGGGTCGAAACCCAGGATCCGAGAAATTTCGTCCTCTACTGATTGGGTCGGTGTCAGTTTGATGTTGTCAGAAATTTATTATGAGACCCATCGGAGATATAGCCTTGCTGCTGACGTTAAGCGTTAGAACACGAACTCATTTCACATCAATTGTACCATGTATTTCTACTTCATAAATGACTACAAATATTATTTCAGTAGTTAAGAAATGGGATAGGACATTGTGCGGCTACGGTGACGACAACCATTTTGAGGATATGGCGAGTACATTAGCTAAGCACAATGTAGATTAGATATATATTATGTGTGTGTGTGTACGTCGCTTAAGAATGTTAATAAACCATTAACAAACATGGAGGCACCAGCTGTGAGAGAGAGAGAGAGAGAGAGAGAGAGAGAGAGAGAGAGAGAGTGAGAGAGAGAGTGTGAGAGAGAAAGAGAGAAAGAGAGAGAGAGAAAAATAAAAGATGCGAAGGCATAAAGAGCAACGCCTGCAATCTATGTAAACCCTCTCATTAAATCTGCCCCGCCACAAACTGTGACACACTGTGACACTGTGACACACTGCGTGACACTCAACATGCAGAGTCACGACTGACACCTCTTGATGGCGTCACGCGCATGACTCCATTGACCTTTCACCTCCTGCCACATTTTAACGGAAAGTTGTTGTTTTTTTTATATAGAAGATAACACACGTATTTATACTGGGTCATAGGTATATCTTCACGATAGTTTACAACTTGTCTTAAGTATTCTTATTCGCAAAGCTTAAGACGAGTCCTAAGCTAAACACAATGTTGTACTTACGGCGTACTCTCTACAGAGAAGACATCATGTCAGGGGATAAAGGAAGAGAATATTATACTCATCAGATTCGTTCATAGTAAAGTGATAGATGATCATCTGGTAACAGTTAAACTTAAACATCAGCGTGCGGTGCCATGTGCCTGGACCTGTCGGGTGTAGACCCAGGCTGAACACTCTACAGGGATGAGCTGACAGATTCTAAGACATGTCTTGTTTCTAGGGGGGATTTGTGTAACATCTTGCGTGTACATGAAATAAATTATAGATCTAGTCAATTGTTTGGGTTTGTGGGTGAATGTATACACCCACAACAACAACAAAATTGAAATTCATAGATGGCATTTGTTTTTGAATCAGCTAGTGCACAAAATTTGAGGGTTATTAAGACGAGGTGGTGCTTGAATTAAGAACAGCATAATGTGCAAAAAAGCAGATCTATTTTTAGAAAAGCATTATTGAAAAAGCGCCTTTTTACTAAAAACCTCAGTGTTAATGTAATTCTAAAAAAGCATTCTTCTTCAAGCGTTTAATTGTTATTTTTTTTTACTAAAAGCCTTCAAGAATGTTAGGCAGTTTTGTTAGATACAAAAGCGTGTTTATCTCTATTCGTAAGCGTCTTGAAATCTAGTTTTGTAAGTACAAGAGAAGCTTGAGCTAGATTCGGACGCCTGACTAAAACTTAACAAACAAAAACAAAAATAAAAACAATTAGACCATGCTACTGTCACTAAGTTACAAGCTATTGGCTATAAACAGGTTTCGTCACGTGACGCTATGAAACCCATAGCTTACGCTTTCCTATTCCCTCCATGAGAAATCAAGGATGGATGGGACTCGAACTGGAATTTTTGTGCCAATAATCCTGGGTTCTAGATTCCGACAACACAGCTTTTAAAGCAACACGTTTATTTGTCACTCGCACATTATCTTAACGATAAGAACTTGAATTGAATTGTCAATCCTCCTGTTTGTAAAACAGATTATATGATTACACAGCACAAGAGAAGGTTGATTAAAATAAAAAGCAACACAGTAATGTGTTAAAACACGATTTAATAACGTTTAACACGACACCTTGTATAGTTGTTTTTCCTTCTAGTGCTAAAAAACACCAGGCAATTATGTCCCCATTTCATTAGAATTATGATGGATTATGTAAACTTTTACACGCTCCACTGAAGCTCATCATGTATAGGCAAACTAGGAGAACACAAGTGGTAAAATAAAAAAAAACTACGAATTAATTTAAACGTCCCTCCCACCCTCTTCCTAACTACCTCGCAAAATCATGTAGTAGTAGTAGTAGTAGCAGCAGTAGCAGCAGCAGTAGTAGTAGTAGTAGTAGTAGTAGTAGTAGTAGTAGTAGTAGTAGTAGTAGTAGTAGTAGTAGTAGTAGTAGTAGCAGTAGTAGTAATAGCAGCACACACACACCATCCCCCCACACGCACACACACACACAACATCCCTCCACACGCACGCAGAGAAAATCGATTCCAAGTTGACAGTGAGCCTGACATGCACGATCGAAGGGCGACAACTCAGGATGCGCCACTGTCTCGGCGTGTCTCTGTCTCAGTCTCACTGGCTGAACGTGTTTGCTGTGGCTCTGACCTTTACGAAGTTGTGCCAAGATATTTCGGAACATTAAAAAATGTCAGTTTCCAAGACTGAGTCTCGATATTCGATCAATTAGTTCTCCTCGATCACTAAAAAAACTCAAAAAAACATTCATCCCAAAACACATTAAGAACAATAACAATTATTAGTGGAAGAAATGAAAGTAATCTGATTTCTATGTCTAAAAGATTTTCTGCAAACATCCCAAGTCAATAAAAACTGCATTAAGTAGCAGTCTGCCTCTACTTGAACCAGGCCAGCAACAGTATAGGCTTCTGTGGTTTTAAATCATATACACATACCCCCCCCCCCTGCTACGCGAACTGACTCAAGGTGGTAGAGTGGTGGTCTCCAGATCGGGAGGCCCGCGGTTCTAATCCCACGAAGGATTTATTTGTCTTATTTCGTCCCCTGTAACTGTTGGGTCGGTGTTAGTTTAATATGAGTAGCTGAGACAGGAGTCTTGTTGTACCTGCTCTATTCCGCGTGCGGCAGTACATAAAATTGTCAGACGTCGGTCTTGGGGTCTGTCCACAATACCTGCCTTACAGTGCTCAACTCAACCCTACTCCTCCCCCTACACCCCCCTCCCTTTCTTAAGATTTAAGCAGAAGTGAAAAGACCAATCACTTGAGCAGTATTTGTCCAGAAGTATTGACTCTGTGTGAATTGAAAGTGGGTGGAAATATTGTCCTGCATTTTTCACTGCATAACTTTGTAGATCTGGATCTGGCGAGTGTTTACTTATGTTTGTGGTGAGGAATGCAGGGGTTTCAAAAAATGTAAAGAAAACAAAGATTATTATATGGCCACAGTGGGGTGTTAGGGAACAAGGAAGTGTTTATGGTAAATAGGATGGAGGGGGTAGGGAGGAGAGAGATTGGGGGAGATAAAGAGAGAGGGGAGATAGAGAGAGATGGAGGAGATAGAGACAGAAAGGGGGTGGGTTTGAAAAGGGAGAAAAAAACAGAGAGAGAGAGAGAGAGAGAGAGAGAGAGAGAGAGAAAAGAAAAAGAGGGAAAAGAGACAGACAGGGTTAGATGCTGGCTATAAAGCTATATGTATCGACTCTCTCTATCAATGTGTCCAGCGGTATCAGTCAACATTTACACAAGCTTTGATTCGACCCCCGAACCCTTAGCATGTAACCCTAGAGCGCTAACCACTGATCAAACGGCACGACCCATTTCGTCTGTCAAAGTTAATAGGATTCTCTTTTTTCATTTGGACAAAAAAAAGGAAAAACAAAACAAAACAAAACGACAACCATGGGAGACCTATATGTTTAGTCCTGTTGGTGTAGACTTCAACAGTATTGACTTACGGAAGAGCAAAACGTAGCATATGAATGTTACTACGACCCACGTTGTAAAATTATGGATTACATTTCCTAAACTGCAACTAGTCTTTTTAAATCGATAATCATACTGTGTGCACATTTTTTCATTTATTCAGATGATGCAACAGTCTGAACTCATTTAAATTTAAATGCAGGTCTACAATCTAGTGGTGAATAAGTACAAGCGAACTAGAAGTAATAATACCAGCTTATTGTATACAGCTTCTAATTTTGAAACTAGAAGTACTTTCCATTCTTTCTTTTTAAATCTCGTTGGCGATTCATTAAGACTTTTATAAACTGTATAATACCTTATACTGTTATAAAACAGATAATAAGATAGAAAGACAATAAACATAATAAATTACTATATATCTTTTCGGTTGCTATAAGTTTGCTAACAATGACAATTCTATTTGTAAACAGATCCAGTGAAAACACACACACTTCTTAAGTCACACAATAATATCCATGGAACAAACTAGACTTAAAGCGCTAGTGCATTAATCCGTGAATTGGAGTGTTTGAAAATTACACTTGTAGTACGTCCGACCTATAGCATTATTACATAACACGGGCTAGATCTAGATCTAGTTTAAACCTCTAGAATTTCCTACAAATCCAGGCTTCTATTTTCCTAGAGCGTGAAAGAAAATCCTTCACCTTTTGGATCTTGAAGTGAATGCATTGATAGAATGTCTAGAGATGGGATCTATAGAAAAGAACGATATCTAGATTTAGACTGCACACCCTAAGTGTAGATCTCCATCTAGATCTAGATTCTATAGTCTATCTCAGGTTCATAGATCGCGACAGACAAGCTGACTGCTAGACACAGAGACAGTATGTAGAATGTGTACTGTTTAGATGCAAGCCTTCAATTCAATTCCTCGCCTGTCATAGGTGTAGGTAAGGGTCGAGAGAGAGAGAGGGAGATGGCAAGAGAGGGAGAGAGAGAGAGAGGAGAAGTGGTGAGGGGAGGAGGGAGGAGGTTGCAGGCCTTTAGGTGTTGTGTTGTGTGCGGTGTTGGGGAGAGCGCGAGACAGCGACACTGAGGGAGGGGAGGAGGGAGGAGAGGGGTGACGGTTGGTGTCATTCGGTGACCTTACCTGCAAGTACACACACACGGAGACAGACACACAATCGCACATGATTATTCAGCATACAGACAATACAGACAGACAGACAGACAGACAGACAGACATCAGATAAGGGGGGCGGGGCAGACCCCAGCTTAAGGGGGCGTTACTGTAGTGTAGACTGGATGGTCTCCCATTTTGTTCTCTATTCTCTATAAAGTCTAGCTCTGTTTATGTCTGTCTGATTGCCTGGCTGTCTATGTGTTTGTATGTACTCTGTGGGGATGTCTATCCCCGTGTATGTCTGTCTGTGTGTACTGTATGTATATCTGTTTTTTTTCTGTCTGTATAACTTTCTGTCTCTTATAAATATGCCTCTGTATGCCTTTCCTCTCCCTCCCTCCCTCTCTCTCTGTCTCTGCCTGTCTATTTCTTTTTTTTTCTCTCTCTATTCTTATCTGATTCTCCATTCGTGTACCTATTTATTTATCTTTCTCTTTAATCTTTCTCTCTTATTTTGTTTACTGTCAATGCTTACCCGTCTGTGTGATTACCTAGCTCTACCACTGTCTCTCTCACGTAAGAGAGAGAAAGAGAGAGAGAGAGAGAGAGGGGGGGGGGGGGGGAAAGGAGAAAAATAAGTATGCCCAGTACAAGCAGGACACTCTAGTAACCTTATGCAAAGCTTGGGCTAGGCATGGCTAGTCCGACTGACCTCACTGAGTGACTAGACCAATGCAGCCTTCGCGATCAACTAGACTATAGCGGATGACGTAATTGTGACGCTAAAATATGGGCTATTCTGATCGCTCATTGGCTCCGTAAGTCTAGGCTAGAGCTTTGATTGGACGCCGGTGCAGATTCCCTAATCTAACGTCACCGTTTTCGGTTTGACTGCCGTTATCGCGAAGTCTGTAATGTGGGTCACACCTGGACGTGTGGTGGACCTGGGAGGGCACACAGAGAGATGCTCTGACTGTCTGAGGCTCTCAGGCTGACCTGGGGGATGTGGAGTGGACACTGGACATGGACGGACTATATCAGCATATTCATCATCTTCAGGTTTGGTGGGGGGGGGGGTACTTGGTGTTAACTGTCTGACCTTAAGTTACTGATCTTAATACTCTTTCTCTGGCTCTACTTAACATTGTAAACTTTATCATGTATCTAGATCTAGTTTGTTTGCTGATGATAATAGCGGTCAACAACGGGTTGGTATTTGGAGGGAAATTAAAATGGAGAAAAAGCACAGAGAGAGAGAGAGGTGGGGGAAGAGAGTGAGTCACAGAGAGAGGGAGAGAGAGAGAGAGAGAGAGAGAAAGAGAGAGAGAAATGAAAACTATCCATACGAAACGGATCCAGCGGTATAGAAATTAATATATGTATATTATGCACGTTTAGATCAAGTTTTATACAATACGGAAGATGAATACGCGATCTGCAGTTAAAAACCTAGTAATGGAACGAAAAGCTCAACGAAAAATAGCTGGAAAATACTCCTTTAACACAAACACGCACACACACACACACACACAAACTAACACACAGACACACTTTTTTTTTTCCATCGCTTGGGCAGCAAAAATCTCACAAAAACTGAAAAAGCTCCGTAAAGCTGTTTAAAAACCCCACAAAACGGTTAAGCAATGCGAGCCTTGTGTTGTGTCCACTTTCCCAGCATAAAGAGAGAACGGTTTAGCAATGCTAGGGTTATGTGGTGTCCACTTTCCCAGCATAAAGAGAGAGGGTTTTAAAACAGTCGTGGACATTCCAATAGTCAAAATCTCTCGGGTTTTTTGCGACCTTTAGAGTCCTAAAACAAACAGCTAGAGATGGATTAGTCATGGAGGTATTACACAGGTGAAAGAGAAAGAGGGAGAGAGAGAGGGGGGATAGAGAGAAAGATATAAGGACAGAGTGAGAGAGAACAAAAAGAGACAGAGTGAGCGAACGAGAGAGAGATAGAGACACCAATAGATAGAGAGAGCGAGTGAGAGAGAGAGAGAGAGAGAGAGAGAGAGAGAGAGAGAGAGAGAGAGAGAGAGGGAGAGAGGGGGAGAGAGAGGGCGGGAGAGGGGGGGGGGGGAGTATAGCGTTCTTTAAGAGAACTCATCAAACACTAACGTTTTATTGCAGAAAGTAAAACCTGTGTATAATTTATTTTTCACATCCGGTATTTTTTAATTATCCAGAAAGCAAACAAATTGTCACAGTCCATCCGAAAATTAAATTGATTTCATAGAAATACAAAGGCGATTTATTCTTTCGCTACGCCTTTGTAGTTTATTGTGCGTTTTGGTTGAATGTTTTGTCTCTCTCTCTCTCTCTCTCTTCCCCTCCCTCTCTCTCTCTCACTCTCTCTCTCTTCCACTTTATCCCTTCAACTTTACATCTATCCATCTCTCTACTTTCTGTATCCTCTTGTTTTTATACGTCCACCTCTCTCTCTCTTCTCTCTATCCCTTTCTTTCTCTCTCCCTTTCTCTTCCTCTCCATTTGTCTCATCTATACCTGGGTAACACAGCATCGATTAATCCACCTAAAAATCGAAAACAACAACAAAAACTCCTTTGTGAAATACTCACAATAGTAACTCCCTCCCCTTTCACCCGAACTACAATGTATATTCTACCTACCGCCAACATAACTGATCCACATGCTAACCTACCAACCACCATTTGGAAGACTTTGACAACAAGTCCCACTCCAATCTCCAACAAGAAACCTACAACAAGCTTGGTGTATTCAAATCAATGCAGTACGGAGGCGGGTGGTTTAGACGTTAGATTGTATTCGATCGATCTGCGGTTCAATCCCAGAATCCTGCGTTGATACCCCCATCCTTCACTGGTCGGGTCGGTGTGAGTGTAGTGTGAGCGGTTGATACACATTCCGTGTTGTTTTCGCTCTTTCTGTTTGTGGCAATATGTAAAGTTTTCAGACGACCCATCCTTCACTGGTCGGGTCGGGGTGAGTGTAGAGTGTAGAGTGAGCGCTTGACACAAATTCTGTGGTGTATTCGCTCTTTCTATTTGGGGTATTATTGGAATTTTTAGATGGTGACTTAAGGCCCCGTCACTATGTTATACCGTTTTTTAAAAATTAAGACCAGTGCATTGTCAAACACGATCCTCGTGTTCATCAGCCCAGCGCTCTTTCTACTGATCTTTCTCACACCTCCTGACAGTCAAGGTTCACAAACACACTCACTCTCTCTTTGCCTGTCTGTCTCTCTGTCTTTCTATCTCTGCCTCTCTCACTCTCTCCCTCACTCTTTCTCCTTTCCATCTCACCTCAACCTCACCCTGGACACTGCAGCCGTGTCCCCCAATGCCCCATGACCTGAGAGATCACGTGATCCCAGCTATGTACGCTTAGCCCATGGCCCTAGATGGGGGGTAAATGCAGGGGAGGGTGGGGAGGGGGTGAGTTTACCTAGACCAGTTAGCCTGAGCCCTAATCCTAACACCCTAAGTCCCCCAATCTCCCCCACAATGCAGTCTGTCTCCGCGTCAAACATTAAGATAACCATTCCACTGCAAGCTGAAAAGTTACTGATGCAAAAGAAGGCTCCTAAATACAATAATTGTTATGTTCTTTTTCTTTAATGTTGCTTTTTGTCTCTTCATCTCTTTGCCTGTATTTAGTCCTTCACTTTACAATATATTTCGGAATTTCTCGCTTTGTCTTTCTATCTGTCTCTTTCTCCATGTCTCTATTTTGTCTGTTTGTCTGTTTCTCTCTGTCTTTGCCTCTCTTCCTGTCTCTCTATCTCTGTCTTTGGGGTATCTATGTATCAATGCTGCTTTTTGTCTCTTCATCTCTCTGCCTGTATTTAGTCCCTCACTTTTACTTTATATTTCTTTATAAGACGTTCTCGGTTTCTGTCTTTTTGTCTGTCTCTGTCTCCATGTCTCTATTTTCGTCTGTTTGTTTCTCTCTGTCTCAGCCTCTCTTCCTGTCTCTGTCTTTGGGGTATCTATGTATCTATCTAGATCAATCTATTTATTCCCCTCTCTATCTCAGTCTGTTTATCAATTCAAGCGAGTTTGGACATCTTTGGAAGACAGATAGCCAGATAGCCAGACAGAAGAAAAAAGAAACGAACAGAGAGATGTACGTGATGTGGTACAAATTGAAGGAAACCTTGTGATTATAATAATGTTTTCTTTGGAAAGTGCTAGTTAATAAATAAAAATAAATGATAAAATAAAAGGGAAAGGTACAAGAAAATACGGATGCAAAAACAACACGTAAAACAAAACGTGACGGCGTCACATTGTCTACGTATGTTGAAGCATAAAAATATTTGTATTTTGAAACCCCGAAAACCTTTTACAGCGCTGTTTGTTAAAATGAACGAACAAAAAACTATAACAAAAGCCTCGAGATACAGTTTAATTCTTACGAGTCATCTGCAAAACATTGTTTCATATCACCGCCTTAGACTTAGATCATGTGCATTGAGAAAATAAACAAACTTAAGGTGGTAAGTACAATGTCGCGGTTACTTACAACCTTCCTTAAGAGTTCTTGTTATCATACCTTAAGACGAGGCGTTAGTTTGCTGCGATGTTGTACTTACGACATTTAGCGACACTTCCCTCTGTGTATTATAATGTCGTAAATTTCATAAGATAGAGAATCTCAGAATGTTGTTTTTGTTTTTCCCATTCAACAGATTTAAATTTAAATGAAATAAAATACAAAGAAAGTTAATTGAACAAAAAAACATTATAAGCATGCGTGCGTAAGCCCATGTTTTATAAATTTCGAAAATAAGTTTGCTTATAATGAATAATATTATGCGTGCCACGGTAAACAATATAAATTAGGTACGTTTCGCTGAAGACGTTAATGGAAATATAATGGGTTTTTAACGAGAATTCCCAATTCCTTGTCTATAAAGATAATGTGCACTGGGTAGAAAGAACTTTCTGACACAAAACTATTGTAATGTTCGGTGGCGGATGGAAAACTATACAATTTTATTTAATAAATACACTAATTTCATAATTATTGTACTTTTTTTTTAAAGAATTGCGACTTTACAAGTAAGATATAAGAATTTAGACGAAAAGATCTGTAATTTTGATCGATGTTTTAAGTAAAAGCTCTAAGGTTAAAAATGATCAGGTCATTATAAAAGTTGCAAATAGGAAAATATCCACACCAAAGTAACATTACGGATATAATTATCTGAAACTTTTCTGACTGAATGACAAAACCCAAAGTGTTCAAGATACGCGATGCGCAAACCTTAGTGATAACCAGTGTAAATAATTATGTATAGAAATGTCATGCGTGAAATGTGTAGTAATGAATGCATTGTGTGGCAAGACGTTGTAAAGTTAACAAATTCTAATATATCAACATGAAGCCCGTGTCATAGAGTACGCGCTGTAATAGATAACGTCTCCGGGGAAATTACATTATAATGAAACAACATTAAACAAAGCTGGATTTCTTTCTTTAATTGAGGAGGCCATCCATTATAATTATTTTTCTACGTTGTAATCGAGGATATTTCTGTTTGTTTGTTTCTTCAAATCTCTCATTCTTCTCTCTCTCTGTCTGTCTCTCTCTCTCTCTCTCTCTCTCTCTCTCTCTCTCTCTCTCTCTCTCTCTTTCTCCCCCTTGCTCGCACTTTCTCCCTAACCTTTTCTTACTCACGCCTTTTCTGTCTCTGTGAAGTTCTCTCCCCTCCCTTATTTCTTACCCAATTTGTATCTCAAAACAGAATGTATTACAGTACTAAAGGTGTAGTGACGATGTTGATGGTTTAAAAAATGACGATAATGATGATGATGATGATGATGATGATGATGATGATGATGATGATGATGATGATGATGATGATGATGATGATGATGATGATGATGATGATGATGGTGATGATAATGATAAGGAGGAGGAAGATGGTGATGGTTATCACTAAACCGGAAACAATACACCTTAGGTCTCTTCTTACATCTAACTCACAGCGTAAATACCGCAAGGCACAAAATAATCAAATTTCACACTTTCTCTGACACAGTTGTTGTTTTTTTTCACCATCAGGACGACATTCACCTCAGAACTGCGTGTAGATGCGGCAGTGGCAGTAGCGATAGCGTATCTGTGTGTATCATTTATGCATGCAGGTTCGTGCCCTATCTACAGTTGCGCTAACTGGGAGAGACGTTATCGGGACCAGGGCTGTGAGAAATTGGGGGTGATAAGAGGCTTTAGTATGGAGAACAGGGGGGGGGGGATAAAGCATGCAGGAATGTGATACTGCACAGGCTGGTAGACACACAAGCAGACAGGCAGACAGGTGGATATACAGACAGGCCAACACGCAGATAGAGAGGCATATAGATAAATAGATAGATAGATAGATAGATAGATAGATAGATAGATAGATAGATAGATAAATAGATAGATAGATAGATAGATAGATAGAG
>RQTK01000449.1:260123-309085 GCA_003991915.1 Elysia chlorotica
CGCTGTACCTCCCTGACCTTTACCATGACACGCAGAATCCCCGTCACACTCTCTGTCAAATTTGTTTTGCATTCCACGGCGTACTGTTCGGACTTTCTCATTGTTTACCATGAGGAGAGAGAGAGAGAGAGACGGGGAGAAAGAGAAAGAGAGAGAGAGAGAGAGAGAAAGAGAGAGAGAAAGGGGTAGACAGATACACAAAGAGAGAGACAGAGAGAGGGGACAGGAGACCTACGAGAGAGGCGCGGTGGAATAACGATGGGGATAAAAGATCGAGATAATTATACAACATGGCTCTCAATATATCTTTTACATTATGACTCCTTTTTCTCTCTCACTCAAACTCTACTTTCCCACCAATATCCCTGTCTATCTACCTCATAGTACCTCTCTTTCTCTCTATCTCTAACTGTTACCAGTAAAGCACTAAACGATTATCACAAAAGAGAAAAATGAAGAATCAACTAGATCTAAATACATGTACTGCAACAACACTGGACCTCGCTGGCTATTCAAACCATTAGCAATCAGCAAATTAATCATAGAAAGGAAAGACAACTCTCAGTGACCGTCTACTTAACATCCTAAACAGAAACAAGTCATATATATATACATATAACTGTATCATGTCTTATCTCTCGGGGCATTATAAATGAATTATTTCGGTGGTCACGGGGCTAACCAACTCGCCCCTCCAGCCACGCTAAAGACCTTGCGATTAGAACGGCTAACCAACTCGCCCCTCTAGCCACGCTAAAGACCTTGCGATTAGAGGGCCTATAACTACACGGAGACGATACATAAGGGAATGTACACCGTCGTCCAATAATAACTCCATCCTAGATACGGAGCCAATGAGAAATAAAAAAAATCCTTGCCTGAGGGTTATCATTACGCTATCTGTTATCGCCCTGTGTGTTTCAAAGCCTGTACTGTTTGATAGATGGGTGTGGGTGTGTCAGTGTTGCTGTCAGACAAACATGTCTCGGCCCGGCCCATCCCGCCCACCCCGCCCACCCCGGCCACACGGTCAGTCCAGGTAGAGTCTACATCCAGGTTGACCCAGAGGCTACAGTACAAAGCTACCACTTGAAACAAAGCGCCAATTCTTTCTATCTGGTTTTCTGCCTTTCAGGGATAAATGAATAAGTCATAAGTGTGCGGTCCGATCCTTGTTGCTTTTTATTTTGTTCTTTTTGTGTGTGTGTGTTGTTTTTTCTACTCCGATCCTTTCCACTGCTTTATTAGCTCTTTTTTTTCCTTTTCTTCCTCTCTATTTCATCACTCTCTTTCTCTTCTCTCTCTTCTCTCTCTCTCTCTCTCTTTCTCTCTTCTCTCTCTCTATTCTCTCTCTCCCTTCCCTTTCCACTGCTTTATTAACTCTTTTTTTTTTTTGCTTTTCTTCCTCTCTCTCTTTCCTTAACATCTTCAATATGCCCAAAGAGAATGCCTTCCACGGCGACAGGTTTTGATACGTTTGTCTGACAGTTGTCTATGTGATACCACACATGGACTGTGTATGAATGCCATAAGATACCATGTATGTACCACGATGTCTCATTCAACCGATACCACCATACATGGATATTTTATCGATAGTGTATGAATGCCATCAGATACCATGTATGTACCATGATGTCTCATTCAACCGATACCACCACACCAGTTCTGCGTTATGCTCTATCTATAGGTCAATTAAGCACTCTACTGACACAGACCTAGCATACAATTAATATAGACTTTGTGATAACTGGGCCCATAGCGAAATCATAAAGAAAACCGAAGATGCCAGATAAGGGAATCTACAGTGGCGTCCAACCATAGCTCTATTCTGTTTGAGTAACCTGTAAAGCCCATTCCTAAAGGTCGAGATTACGTCAAGTGTTTTTTTTGTGTGTATCGCTGAGTCTGTAATATACTGACAGTAGACGAGCGAACCTCACAACCCAATCATAGTTTTCTTACTTGTTTGTTTCTTTTTACCCAAATCTGTGTTTTCAAATACCCGAAAACATGTATCTATATCATTACATGTAGCACGAGCTCTAGGCGATAAGTAGAGAAACATCTCGATTCAAAACCTTTGACCTAGATTCTACTCCTCAAATCAAAACGGCACTAACTGACTCGTTGTTGTTGTTGTCGTCGTCGTTGTTGTTGTACAAATGTATGTTTCTTAAAACACATCTAGTTCATTCTTTAGACGCGTTACACAAAGATCACCAAGCCGATAATAAAAAAACACCCAGGCTGTATGTCCGTTTGGCTAACACAGCTGCCATACCCAACACCACTTGTGAAGAAGGTCAATGACCTATGTGTATGATTACTTCTGACAAAGACAGTCTTAATTAGTCACACGGCCACAGGACTTATGATCGTAAGTACAACTTCAGGGAAGATCAAGACCCGTCGTAAGCCTTCTATTCGCATATCTCAGGACAGGTCGTAAGCCCATCACTGTGTTGTACTTACCCCCTTAGAGATAGGACAAGACCGTAAACGTCCAGATAAAGTTGTGCTATCAGAACCTGCTTATCGGTGATGGTTCTATTTTAGCTTCATAGACCGGCCATAGAAGGCCCTGCCATGGTATCTATCTACATTCTTCCTCGTCTCTGTTTCCCTTTCTTATTTATCGCACTGAATAATATGCGAATGTTTATTATAACGGACCTCACAAATGTAAGGGGAACAACCGCGTTTTTATCAAAGTAATTATAGGCATTTGTCATTCTCTCCCTTGAAAGAATACCCCCGTAATTTCTACTCTCTATAGTATAAATTCTTAGTGGCGTGTGTAATGTTTAAAAAATAGACATTTTAAGTGCTATTCATTTATTTCTATTGTTTTTTCCCCTTTTTGGTTCAGTCTTGAGCTGCGCTTTGTTAATTGTGCAACATATTGTATACGTTTAGATTAATTTGAGTCTGTGAACGGAATGATAACGGGTTTGAAATTTGAAAAAAAAGTAAAATGTAAAAGCTAAGAATGGCATGGAAAAATCCCCCCCCCCTTTCCCCCTAAATAAACAACAACAAAGAAAATAAAAGAAAAACAAACGAACAAATAAAAAATCCCATAGTGTAATGAGAACAGAGATATAAACAGAAACAAAACAACAACAACAACAACAACAACAACAACAACAACACCAACAACAACTAAATAACAGCCTGTAATATTAACGGACGTGTTAGTATGCTAGTTCAAACCTGCCAAAAGAAAACCAAGAGTTAGCTACTCATGTTAATACGCCACAAGGTTGAGGAAACGTTAGAAAACAACCAAGCGCTAAATGAGGGTTAAGACAATGTGGGTATTTACTGAAAGTTCTGAAGTCCAAGCGCTAAATGAGGGTTAAGACAATGGGAGGTATTTACTGAAAGTTCTGAAGTCCAGACAAGGCTGTTACGTTAGAAGACTGAAACGTTAGAAAACAACCAAGCGCTAAATGAGGGTTAAGACAATGGGAGGGTTAAGACAATGGGGGGTATTTACTGAAAGTTCTGAAGTCTAAGCACTAAATGAGGGTTAAGACAATGGGCGGTATTTACTGAAAGTTCTGAAGTCCAGGCGTTAAATGAGGGTTAAGACAATGGGAGGGTTAAGACAATGGGAGGGTTAAGACAATGGGAGGGTTAAGACAATGGGCGGTATTTACTGAAAGTTCTGAAGTCCAGGCGTTAAATGAGGGTTAAGACAATGGGAGGGTTAAGACAATGGGAGGTATTTACTGAAAGTTCTGAAGTCCAGGCGATCTACGTCCAGATTGGGGTCGTTCAGGTCGATGCAGGCTAGAGGGGGCAGGGGAGACAAATATGCATGGGGGGTAATACGGCGGTCAGAGTCGGGAAGGGGGTAAAAGATACGTTCGAAACTGAAAGGGCAATGCAAGGTATTGCAAAAATAATAAACGAAAAAAAAAACATATAATTGTTAAACATTGAAACTTGTTTATCAGAGAAGATCCTTAAAATTTTTAAATATTAAACAAGCATTAAAATATTGAAACCAACAAAAACAACGACAACAACAACAACAAAATTAATAAGAACAATATGACAAGAACAAAACAAAAAACAAGACCAACAATAACACGCCATAACAGCAAACACAACAGTAGCAGCAACACTAAAAGAAAACAAAAACAGTAACAACAAATATTAACAACAATAACAACAACAACAACAACAACAACAACAACAACGAACAACAAAGAGGGTTAAGACAATGGGAGGTATTTACTGAAAGTTCTGAAGTCCAGGCGTTAAATGAGGGTTAAGACAATGGGAGGTATTTACTGAAAGTTCTGAAGTCCAGGCGGTCTACGTCCAGATTGGGGTCGTCCAGATCGATGCAGGCTAGAGCAGGCAGGGGAGAGAAATATGCATGGAGGGTAAAAAGGTGGTGAGAGGGGCGGGAAGGGGGTAAAAGATACGTTCGGAATCGAATGGGCAATGCAGCAATGCAAGGTATGGCAAAAAAAGAGAAATGGAAAAATGTATAATTATTAAACTTGAAACTTGTTTATCAGAGAAGACCCTTAACATTTTTGAATATTAAACAAACATTACAATATTGAAACCGACAAGAACAACGACAACAACAACAATAATAAAAACAATAGGACCAGAACAAAACAAAAAACAAGACCAACAATAACACGCCATAACAGCAAACACAACAACAACAACAACAACAACAGTAGCAGCAACACTAAAGGAAAACAAAAACAACCATAAACAAAAAATAACAACACATAATAGCAAGAACAACAATAACAACAACAGCAATCATCAACAACAAAATTATGAAGCGCTACCTACCAGACTTCATAACGAGAACTTTTTCCTTCCTGCTGTTGCTGCTGTTGCTACTGGCGCCAAACAGACCCTTCAAGACTCCGATGGTACCACTGCTGGTGTTGCTGCTGTTGCCGCTGGTGCTGCCTGGGCGGGGGTTAGACGGCGACGACGGCGGTGGTAGTTTTGGCGGAGGAGGTAACGCCGGTAGAGACGCAGACCTCGCTGTGCTAAAAATAGACCTTTTGGAGAAAACCGCACTTTCAGCGGGAACTCTTTCAACCTCGGAAATTCCCGCACCAGCACTAGAGCTCTCCGGATTTTCCTGTGACGAGGAAAACGATGACGCGAAAGTAGAAGGATATTCCTCCGCAGGTTCCGATTCTAGCGTCGCTGGGTCAGGGTCGGAAGTAGTTCCGCTGCTAACTGTCCGCCAGGGATACTCAGGAACTACTTTCTCCTCGGCCACTCCAGACAGACTCCGCGTCTTCCCTCTAGAGGCGGAGAAAAGTCCGGACTTTTTTTTGAGAGAGTTTTGTACGCCGCCCTCCTCACCGTCGCCGTCCCTGTGGTGGTTTTTGTTGACGTTGCTGTTGCTGTTGTGCTTAAGGATGCCGGTGCCGGTGCTGTTGGACCGACCGATCCCGACCTGAATCAACTTCCGCGCGCCGTAGTCCCGGTTGGGGATCAGCAGGGAACTCTGGGAACTGAGAAAGTAGTCCCGCGCGACTTTAGCAACGTCCATACTTTGTCTTACTTTGAGTTTATCTAAATTATAGAAGCTACCAGTGTTTTGGGGGGAAAACTCTAGATGTTCATTCTAGATAGATTTAGCATAAAAATTGCATTATTTAGCGTCTGTGCTGTATTGTTTTAGACTGTTTTTTTTTTTTAAATTTCTACACGAAACAGTTAGATACATATAAGGAATTAAGAAAATTGTCGCACACACACAAAAGAAAAAAAAAACACCTACGAACATCAACGACTTAAACAAAACGTAACTTTCTCGGGTGAGCACAACCCTCATGCAATGCCTTGGAAATACTTAAGCCTAAAGCAAAACTTTGACTTCTGCTGCTGGATTACAATCATGTGGTTATTTTGGTAAACGTGTTTGTTTTTATTTGCACGGGGCCCCCAATGCGTGTACACCCCTCCATAAGTCAATTTGAACGTAATTTTATTTTTCAAATGAATGCTATGATAATAATTTTATGTACTGCAAAAAGAAAAAAATAACTGATAAACACGTCAGATTAGAGGACCCAGAACATGTGCTAGCCGCTGGTCAAGAACTAAGTTTATAAAGAACTAGCAAACAACAGGGACTGGTCAGTTTCCATGATTCACGAGCAAGACTCTCGAAAAGAAGAGACAGAGTGACCGCTGTCAACAAAACTGTTGTGCATTTAGAATCATGGCGGGCATATCCAATATCATTAAACAATATAAGACTTTATAGTTTTTTCTTTCACTCCCTAGATGTCTCGAGGAGGGGTGCCATAAAGGAGATTTCCGTCAAGGCAGCGCGGGGTATCAATTTAAGCTACACTGTCTGACGCCCGACAATTTGGTTTGAATATGTATATAAAAATAACAACAAAAAACAACAACGCATTGAGCACAATCTACAGGTAGAATTACTTTGCCAACTATTTCTAACCAAAAAGGTGTATGAATCGTGCCTTACCTCATTTATTTCTAACCAATAATAAATTTAGTGTAACAATCGTACCTTACCTCATTTATTTCTAACCAATAATAAATTTAGTGTAACAATCGTACCTTACCTCATTTATTAAGAACACTCAATGTGTCCTTGTAGGAAATTGGCCAAGAGTTTTGACTCGTATTGCCTACTCTATTTTGATTGTGTTTTGTAGTATAGTAGTACTAGTTAAGTTTTAAAACCACACTAGATCTAGTGACTTTGTTTGGATTTTTTATATGCAAACCTGTAAGTAAGCGAAACTTAGATTTAGATCTACACCTTGCAAGCCACAGTGTGTGACTAGCTACTGGCATGGCAATGTCTCGTGGTCACCAATATATCAAGACCTAGACCTAGATCTAAACCAGGCAAGAAATGTTACACAGGTAGAAGTAGGGCAGTTTGAAATGGGAGGTATCAACTTAATTACATTGTGTATCGGGACCTAGATCTAAACCAAACAGGAAATTGTACACGTAAGAACACGCACAAGTACAAAGTAGGACAAAGACATCACTCGGGTGGGTCACGGTGACTGGGTCTGAACAAAACACGCAACCGGAACAAAAATATCAACAGGTATTATAAGTTATCGAAAAGAGGGGGGAGGGGGTCAAACTACAGTAGTGGACATTGAAGGTTATCACTGATATGTAACGATATGTGTGTTGCGGTTTTCGAATGTGGGAACGTATGAGGCGAAGAAGGATTATAGCCAAAGCTCCAAATGTCGCCTTTTATCACTTACAAGAAAACGTAATGAGTGGTTGGTACCAGGGTATTGAGAGAGTAGACTTTCTCTCTACAAGAACAGGTAGGTCCCTCAGGTAACAACTAACATGACGTAACACAGCATAGTCACAGGTAGCTGTGGGGCAGGCTAAGATTTGGCAGATATAGAGAGGGGGGTAGAGAGGGACAGAGAGGGAGAGAGAGAGAGAGAGAGAGAGAGAGAGAGAGAGAGATAAAGAGAGAGAGAGACAAAGAAGGATAGGGAGAAGGTGATACATGCACTTGTAGGGAAAACGAGAGAGCGAAGTTACTAAGTAGGTATAGGCCGACAAATTTCGAAAAAAAAGAGAGAGGAGAGAAAGAGGTTGGTACAGACAAAGGAAGAGGAGAGGCTGCATGAGGTAGAGGAAGAAAGAGAGAGAGGGAGAAAGAGAGAGAGAGAGAGAGAGAGAAAGAGAGAGAGAGAGAAGATACTAGGGAGGTATAGGCTGACAAATTTCGAAAAGAAAAAAAGAGAGAGGAGAGAAAGAGGTCGGTACAGACAAAGGAAGAGGAGAGGCTGCATGAGGAGAGGTATTTGGAAAAGAGGGTGGGGGGGGGGGATAGAGCGTGGGAAAAAAGATAGACAGAAGGACAAACGATGAGATTTTAGGTCCGGGGGTATAAAATAGGATAGACATAATGAGAAAACATAGACAATCGTTCAGAACGGTAACAAAAACAAAACAAAACAAAAAAATACGGGAAGTATATGTGTGTGTATGTTTTAATTTTTTTTTCAATTTTTTTTTCTGGTGGCGGGGGAGAGGGGGGGGTGCGGAAGAATTTGAGGGGAGGGGAGGCGTGGAGAAACAGCTATAAGGAAGCGTGTACAGTAGTTTTCAATCCATTTTTATCTAGGTGAAGGAATAAATCGTATGTGAGAGGGGATTTGGAGAGGGGGGGTTCACTTCACCACAACAATAACAGTAGTAGCAGTGGCGTCCAGTGGTCAAGCTCTATGGCCACTCTGGATGACTGGACACACAAATGACCCGTGTCACGTGCAGGTCTACACACCGAGACTGGACAGTGGTCAAGGTGGGCGTGTGTGGTGTGAGGTAAAAAAAAATAGTACACAATGTACAAGTACATACTAGTACAGGTAGTAGACGACTGTGCGTTGGCAAGTGGGGACCTTTGTTGTCATTTTCAGAAATTTCGTTATAGATCTAGAAGTAAGAGGGAGAAAGAGAGAGATGAAGGGATAGAGGGAGGAGATAGAGAGAGGAGGAGAGAAAGAGGGAGATGGAGAGAGAGAACGAGAGAGAAAAAGGGGGAGAGAGAAGTGGTACATGCACATGTAGGGAAAATGAGATTGGGACGCACAGAGACATTCATCCAAAGATATCAGACGATATGAAGTCTCTCACACAGAGTAAATAAAAAATCAGATAAGAGAGAAAGGAGGAAGTGAAGGAGAAAGAGGAATATTTTGAATATTTTTGACTGTCGAAAATAAATAAGTGCGAAAGTAAATCAGGCAGAAAGGCTGATATATTTGATGTAGTAACAATAATATATATTATAAATCCAACACACTTTAAAGTAAAAGCACAGCATTCCTAATACACTGTACATGTGTTAGACTTATGTGTTATAAAGAAACTACCTCGGTAGCGTTGCCTTAAAGCTCAAGACGAACAGTTCGCCCATTTCACTCTCTGGACCAAAGATTAACAAAGCAGGAAAAGTTGTCACATGACTGTATCTTCGATTTTGATGAAAGCCGGAATAGGGCCTACCCAAGTCCATTATATACGTACCATTAAGACGTCATAAATAGAGAGTTAATTGTATTGATAGACCTCAGGGGTTGTTGTGGTAGTTGTGGCCGTTGAGAAGGCTCCTGGTATGTGAAATGTCATGTGTTACGGGTGGGTGGGCTCTCTAGGGGGTGGAATGGCAGCGTCAGAGACAGACAGACAATCGGACACACAGAGAGAGGCAGAGAAAGAGACAAACAAAACGTGAGAGGGTCGCAAGAAATGTATCAAACATTACAACAGGGAGAGAGAGAGAGAGACAGAGAGAAAGACAGACAGAAGAGAGACTGATATCTAGAGAGAGAGAGAGAGAGAGAGACAGAGAGAGAGAGAGAGAAGAGAGACAATAGACAGACAGACAGACAGACAGACAGAAGAGCCAATGGCTGAGAGAGAGAGAGAGAGAGAGAGAGAGAGAGAGACAGAGAGAAAGACAGACAGAAGAGCCATACTGTATCTAAGAGAAATAGACAGACAAAGAAGGAAATGAATGGGGATGCTGTAAAACTGGAAATTGAGAGAGATATATAGACAGACATGGAAAGAGGGGTCTATTCTCTACCTATTTCTCTATCAATCTATCCATCTACCTACCTATCTATTTATCTATTCATCTACCTACCTATCTATTTATCTATCCATCTACCTATCTATCTATTTATCTATCATCTACCTACCTATCTATTTATCTATCCATCTACCTATCTATCTATTTATCTATCCATCTACCTACCTATCTATTTATCTATTCATCTAGCTACCTATCTACTTATCTATCTATCTATCTATCTATCTATTTGTCCATCTATATATTTATCTACCTATCTACCTATCTATCTATCTATGTACCTACATGTCCATCCATCCATCTACCTTCTTAGCTATGCATCTTCTTATCGATCTATACATTTCGTTCACTCAAGAAAATGTACGCAAGCCACTGAAGAATCAATGAACGAATCTGATATAAGGTCTACAAAAAGAAAACAAACAGATCCATCCCAGGTTATTATTTCTCATTGAACTATGACGTCTTACATTATACTATTTTTAACCATACCTTTTATCGCCAGTGCATTCACGCTAATCGCCCCCAACAACAGAATCAATCAATAGAAAAAAACAGAGAAGGAGATGGAGAATATCGATGAAGTTAGCTAAAACTTAGACAGATGTAAGCATTGCCTTAGAAACTTCGGTATACATGTATCTGAATGTCCCTCCATCTCTCCTTTCTCTCTCCCCCTCTCGATCTTTTTCTCTGTCTGTCTGTCTCTCTCTCTGTCTCTCTGTCTCTCTCTCTCTTTCTCTCTCTCTCTCTCTCTCTCTCTCTCTCTCTCTCTCTCTCTCTCTCTCTCTCTCTCTCTCTCTCTCTCTCTCTCTCTCTCTCTCTCTTTCTTTTTCCGGTGTTTCTTTTCCGGGGTTCCCGGCGACATAAATGGTTGCACATTATTAAGAAACGTCTATTAATTAGTAGCTGCAGGAAATCAACTAGACTGTAACTGATGGACAGTGGTCAAGTCGTGCTTGTTACGACCAGGACATGGGGGGCTGTAGCCTGACGGGCTGGTTAGCTTAATCATCACTAACAAGGTAAGATGTGCAGTGGTGAGGGCAGGTACACACCTTTGGGGTACTTCAGTATTAATTTTGGTCCCATGAACAAAATTACACGGAAACAACATTAACAGCTGTCTGCTTAAAAATGAATTGTATTTTTGTGGTAAATGTAAGACTTATATAATTTTAGTATTTTTGAACACAATATTAATGTATAGCACTTATAGCTTTAGATCACTTTTATAAATTTCAAGAATTATAGTCCACAGAATAATACCTGCCACAATAAAAATCGTCACACGTAATTAAAACAACAAGCAAAACATTATTGTGTCGTTGCCTTCATCCACAGAAATATTAGTCCTTTTGAGCACCAAATCAAATACAATTTAATGTCACAGAGAAGGTGGACTTCTATTAATTGTGTTTACGTTTTTTCTTCACAGATAACAGGCGTCAAAATTCACAGGAAACCTCAAAGAAAAAGAATAAGAACGAGAAAACACAATCAATGAACACACACCCGCAACTGCTGTCATAAGACGAAGGCTACTGATGTGTTTCCCTACATCTGACGCGTTAAAGTTAATGAATTTCTGTACACTGATAATATTCTCCAAAATACACACACACACGCACACACATACACACCGAGGGTGTAAACGACTTGCATTGTGTAACAGGAAGATACAGAGTCCAGGTCTAGATGTACATTATGTGAGATTCCAGATGTCCACACTTCCAAATTGGGGGCGATTCAAGATGGGGTCAAGACGTGTTTGTAGTTTTCACTTTCTTTTTAGTGCTGTACATGTATTCATTAAATTAATGTTTGCACGCTGAAAGCGTTTGAATGACGCGCTAGAGAAAAAGGTGAGGAGGTTGATGGGTGAGAGAGGGAGACAGAGACAGAGATACAGAAATATAGACACAGAGATATAGAAATAAAGAAAAACAGAGAGAGAGACAGACAAAGGAAAATAGAGAGAGAGAGAGAGAGAGACAGGCAGACAGACAGACAGACAGACAGACAGACAGATACAAAGACAGACAGGCACTGAGACAGACAGATATAGACAAACAGACAGACAGACAGGCAATCAAACAGCCAGTCACCCAGTAATGGAACAGAAAAAGTTGCAGTATAATTGCTAAGACATTATGCACACAGTCTGAGCCAAGATTAATGCGTGTATCTATTTATAGCCTCCTCCAAGTCAAGCTTGCATCGTGTGGGGAAAACCGATCCATATTCTTTAATCTTACATTTAAAGTTTAAATGCGCATTAAAATTCTTTTAAGCTAAGTATAAGTTAATTAGCGAAGCTTAGGCTATTTGAAATTAGAAAGAAAAAAAAAAGTGTTCTTATTATCTATACTCAACTTTAGGGTGTGTCGTTGTCGCAATAAATGGTTAGACCGTTTGGCCTTCTTTGGGAAGAATGTCATGTGATAATTAAAAACAATACTAACAATTTTACTTTATTTCATTTTCAAATTAAGTTAAATATCACTGGTTCTAGAAATGATAAAGAAATGTTTCAACCCCACAAAATGCACTTGGTGCTTTGTGTTACACACACTATGCCGACTTGTGCCCGATTCACCCTGGTTGCATCGAGGCGCGCAGTAGCCCTGGGGTAAAACATCGGCTTCCAACGCAAAAGATACGTGGTTCGAGTCCTGACAATTTTGCCTCTTACTAGTTGGGTCGGTGTCAGTTTAATGTGATCGGCTGAAACAGAAGTCGTGGTATACCCGCCCTGTCCTGTGTGTGGCAGCACATAAAGTTGTCAGACGTCAGTCTTGCGGTCCGTCCACAATATTGCCTATATAGTGCTGACGTTGTACGTTGAACCAACACGACTACAACTACTACCCTAGTTGCCCCACAATTATGTAGTCTGACATCACGGTGAACTCAAAGTTCGGCGAAGGCAGTCATGGCACTCTACTTCACAAACGCCGTTAAATTACCTACTACAACCAGAACCTTAACCAACTCTGGGCCCCTTGTAACTGACGCTCAGTCCAAGAGAAGGGAAACAACTTTTCGTAAACTTTAATTATTGGATCAAAATCGTACTACAACCAGAACCTTAACCAACTCTGGACTCCCTGAAACTGATCCGCAGTCAAAGAGCATGGAAACAACCTTTTTTAAACTTTAATTATATGGATCAAAATCTTTCCACATTATATATTTTAATCACACAAATGACAAAACAATGAGAAACCATCCCGCAGTACCTATACTCCTTGCATTTTCTACAGAGATCTGACACTCCAGGCACGACTTAAGCAGCAGATAAGGAATCTGATCACGCGCATTTACTTGTAGTTTTTGCTGTAACTATGTGCCATGGTGCTGGAAGACTTTAATCTGCTGTACACGATCGTGACTAAGTACAACAGGGCGAGGCTACCTAGTTCTACAGGGGCTTTGTGAATCAACTAGCACTGGCAGACGGTCCAGATACCTGTCTCAAGACAGTAGCATTTAACCAAGACAGGAAACAGGGACCTTGAACGCCTCGTCTTAAGACAGTAGAATTTAACCAAGACAAGAAACACCTTGTTTCAAGACAGTAGAATTTAACCAAGACAGTAACACAGAGGCCTTAAATGAATAAATGTCACTAGGAATCACGTGACACGAAATATAGACCTGCCTCTCTCTGCCTCTCTAGTATTAACACCGCTCTTTCCATTGTCATAGGAGAATTGTTTCCTTGCTATTGCACAAACATCCAACTTGCATCATCGGGCGTAATCAGAGCGGAGTGGCATTGGTATAGAGTGTTCCTTTGTTTTGTTTTGTTGCTAAACGTCTAAAGTCAGCACTACACTAGGCTATATAGTGGACGGGTCCCAAGCGCTGCCACACAAAGACAGTGCGGGGAGACCATGACTTCTGTCTAAGCTGGTCACATTAAACTGACTCCAACCTAACCAACCGGTTCGTCCCCACCGGTGCTGAGTGCAATGGAAGTGTCGCGACATGGCGCAGTGGTTAGCGCTCTATACTGAAGGGAAGATCACCAGAGGCTTATTTGGTAGTGCTCTAGATCAACAAGTAGAAGGTTCAAGTTCCAATGTAAACTTACAGACAGTTACGGAGCGTAGCTAGGATCTAAGAGAGATGGACTCTAACTTAGGCTCAAAATATCTCACAAAGCAAGAGAATTAAGTAATGATGAAATGGGCGGTTTATTGTAACTAAATCAGAATGGACTAAAACAGTGGTAGATGTGCGAGATATCGGCGATGCGTGGGTGACGTTACCTACAGTACTAAGGTACTAGCGTTACAGTAACAACCACCTGTTAGTTCTAGCACAAGGGGGGATAATTATGACGCACGTGACACTCATAGTTTACTGTGCATGACAAAAGTGTCTTGGTCTGAGATTATCTCCCTTGCGATATTTAGCATCTCCCTTCCCCATCTCTCTCCCTCTCTCTCTCTATTTCTCTCTCTCTCACTCACTCTCTCTCCCTCTCTCTCTATTTCTCTTTCTCTCTCTCTATCTCCTCTCTCTATTCTTCTCTCTCTCTCTTGTCCATTTCCGAGACGGGCCCACAAAGCCCAGTCTGTGTAGAGAGCTAGATCTAGATCTAACAGGGATTTCAACCAGGAAAAACCCCGGACAAACATTAGTCCTACAGTGGAGCTAGGCACACACAGTGGAGCTAGGCACACACATCTACGGCACGCCTTCTTCATAATCGCATCTAAAGATACACGGACAATTAACCTGTGTGTTTTTTTTCTGCCTTGCATCCTTTAGATTAATTATTATCTAGCTCAGAATGGGGTAATTACATTTTTAAATGCAGGAACTCTATGTTTGATCCACCCACTGTCTGTCTCTCTTTCCTATCTGTTTGTCTATCTCTCTATATGCCTGTCGGTGTCTCTCTTTCCGTCTGTCTGAATGTATCGCTTTGTCTGCCTGTCTGTCTATTGCTCTGTCTGTCAGTCTCTCTGTCTCTCACCTTTTCTTAATCCCCCCCCCTCCTCAGTTATCCCTCGTACTCTTTGCTCGAGTGTTTTTAGACAAACAGCGCTACCATATATTTATGAAAATTATAATATTTCTGTTTTTATAACCTCTCCCTACATTCACACCACCGAGTGGCTTCAACAACAAAGAAACTTTTGTTTATGTTTTGAAATGAAATCCAAACCAATAAATCCGACCAAAACACGGATCCTTATCCTGGTGTTAAAGAGCTCTGTCGTGATAAATGTAGGACATTCGAGGTAACTGGGACATAACTGAGGGTGACGGGAAACTTTGACAAAGGAAGGAATGTTAGCAAGGCAGCGGTAAACGTTTGGCGTGTATCAGCAATGTACATGTATGACTGTATTGTTTATATCACTTGTGGGTTTAGTGTGAGATCTGCAATGTGAAGGTTTGTCTTAAGAGAAGAAAGTTTAAGCTAGAGAAAGAGAGAGAGAGAGAGAGAGAGAGGGAGAGAGAGGGAGAGACAGAGAGATTGAGAGACAGAGAGACAGAGAGAGAGGGAGAGAGAGAGAGAGAGAGAGAGAGAGAGAGAGAGAGAGAGAGAGAGAGAGAAGAGAGAGAGAGAGAGAGAGAGAGAGAGAGAGAGAGAGAGAGAGAGAGAGAGGAGATAAAGAGAGAGATTGAGAGAGAATGAGAGAGAGATTGAGATTGAAAGATTGAGAGACAGAGAGACAGAGAATGAGATAGATTGAGAGAGATTGAGAGAGAGACAATTAGGAATAGTGAGAGGAAGGCAGGTGTTTAAATACCTGAAGAATTTGCATAATATGATAGTAAATCTTACAATCGGTGTCCTGGCTAGACCAAGATACAAACTCGTGTCATCTGCCTGTACAGTTTGGCCGCATCCCAGAGACGATTCAGAGCTTATCTTAAACATGAGGTTTAAACCCAGGTCGCGACCCGCGCGTTATATAAGGTGAGATAGGAGTGAGGCAGTCACAGGGGTAGAGTCTGAAGCTGTAGGGACCTTTCTCGTTACACAGGGCATAGGGGTAGAACAGGGGTTCAGCGGGCATTGGGCAGACTTTGGGCATAAATGGGATATATATTAAGAATTTGGGCATAAATGGGATATAAATTAAACAGACTTTGGGCATACATGGGATATAAATTAAACAGACTTTGGGCATAAATGGGATATAAATTAAACAGACTTAGGGCATAAGTGGGATATAAACTAAACAGACTTTGGGCATAAATGGGATATAAATTAAACAGACTTTGGGCATACATGGGATATAAATTAAACATAAACACGTTTATTTAACACAATAAATTTTTCTCGAGCAGAAATCGGTTGAACACGGTGCAGATTTTATACACACATAAAGTTATAAAAATTCGACATAATTATATAAACCAGACATTGGGCAGACATGAAGGAGACATTGTAAGCCCACTGGGCAGGTTTTGGCCAGACCTCGAGCAAACATCAGACCGAGATAGATTAAACTTAGAGTGTCCGGTGCCACTTGTATGTTTTGTGGAATACAGTACAGTAAATAATGACCCTGCCTTCAATTGTGTTAGAACTAAGTACAGTGCAGTGTAACATTTACGTAACATTCCCTCTGGTTCAAACAGTTGTAACAGTTAAAAACACCAGTTGTTAACATTGTTTCTTCTTCACAATGGTAACTTAAATCATTCAGTAAAAACACACACTTGCGTTATCTTAAGGTCGAAAACCAAAGCCTTTACTTTAAGTACAGTGACAAGACAATGAATAGCAATGGATATTAAATTATAAATCTGTCTAAACAATTTTGTTGGGTTGTGAAAGAGATAAAAGTTGTAACAACTCAAGTGGCTCATGTCGCTATATTGTTAATTTTGAGTGTTTGGATGTTGCTGTTGTCTTTGTAATTTTTTTTCTTCCCTATTCTCATTTTACTGAAAGTTTCATTTACGTGTCAACATTCATAATATAGATGATGATGGTTATGATGATGATGATGATGATGATGATGATGATGATGATGATGATGATGATGATGATGATGATGATGATGATGATGATGATGATGATGATGATGATGATGATGATGATGGTTGTGGTTATGATGATGATAATGATGCTTATGTTGCTAAAAGTGGTGATGATGATGGTGATAGAGTTGATAAGGACGATAATGATAAAAACACTGGCGATATTAATTATTGTGTGTATCTGATGCTGTTGGTTCATCTCTTATTTCTCAGAAAGTGTAAAGTTTAAGTATGTTCTTTGAAAAAACTATTTAAGTGGTTTCGTTGCATTTCAAGAGACTGAGGAGAAGTTCATAATCATTGAGACTAGAACACTAACCCTGTCGACGGATCAAGGATATGACACGCTACACAAGGAAATGGTCTGTTGGTAAAATTACAAGAACAAAAAATAACATGCAGGCAGGCCAGCCTAGATCTCTAATACAGAATTGCACATTTATATAAAGGCACCCATAAACATTTCTATTATGACTAACTGTGCACACAGTCACGCATTTTTAGTGTGATCTCCTATCCTTACCAAGGCACAGTGTTATTTGAATAAGAAACGTTTGACTTAACCCAAGACCCCCCGTCTCTCTGTAAGCCTAGGTGTGTTCACAACGTGTGATAAAGCTTATGATTATTGTTAATGCACATTGGACTAGACACCAACTTCACATGTACTGAATAAAGTAATCAAAATCCCAAATGTGAAGATTTGAAGGCACACACGGGCACAAAAGTCCATTGCTGTAAATCCAAGAATTGATAGAATTTTCTAACACACAAATTGACTGAAACAATAACCTAGCAAATCACACACGAAACTGGATGAATCTAGATAGATCTGAGTTGTAGATCTGTTTAATACAGAGTTGATTTTAATCAAGTCTAGATCTACCGTCTCTGTTGTTGTTGTGTAGATCTAGAACAGTCACGAGTCTTGGAGGTATGAACTGTCGAACTGTCCTGAGAGGGGAGAGAGGGAGGGAGGGAGCACAGAAGCTTCTCTGTGACTGACAACACTCCGTGTGCTATAATTACACCGGTTTAGCAGATCTTCTCGCGTGTGACGTGGTGAAGAAATTCCGCTGTGACCTTAAACCGGCGACCTGTTGAGGTTTCTGTCCCGCCCCGTTACAACCAGACAACCAGACACTGCGTACATTGCGTACAGCCGGCAGTTCTAAAGTTGATCTGTCTAAGTCTTGACTTTCGGGTCACGCTTAAGTGGTTACACTGAACCCACACAGCCGGTTAGGATCCGGATGCAAGTATATGGACTCGTAGGGTTAAAGTATTCGCATTTTCGGGTTGCCTAGATCGATAGATCAATAAAATTGCTAACAGGTGAAAAACCTGACAAGAATGATGATAAAAAATTGCTGCTGTTTTTCTCTGATAAGTAATAGGGGATGTAGTATCACCGCACTGTCCCTGTGTGACAACACGTAAAATGTCAGACTTTAGTCTTGGAACCCGTCCACAATAAGGTCTACATAGTGCTAACGTTGGACAATAAGCAACAAACACAAAACAAACAAATCTCTCATAAATGTCAATACATGTTTTTTTTATATCGGTCTCTCTCCCATGGTATTTTCTCCGTACTTTTTACTTTAACAGATTGATTTACTCAATGAAAAAAAAACATTTTTCATTCAACCTGATTTTTTAAAACAGTGAAAATACATGTGCATTCTTTGCAATCTTGTATGTAGAAATTTAGTTCTAAATTCTCTTGACCTTACGTACTCTACTTTCCTAACAGAAACTTTCTGTAGAATCTATTTATTTTTACCACAGACAAAAGTTAATGCTGATCCCATTCGTCATTTTAAAAGGTTAGATTTAAAACGTGAAACCTTACCATAATTTTTTGTATAAGCTTAGTTAGGCTGGTTGCCAAAGATTTCACTTACATTCTAAAGGATGCTGGTTAGACATGGACGCTTAATAGAGAAAGAAACTTAAAGCGTATTTCTTGAATATTTCTTTATATAGCTATCGTTTCCTTTATTGCTGTTTTCTTTATTGTTGCTGTTTTTTATGGGTGTATTTTTTAAGATCCAATTTCTGAATACAAGTACCAAAATGCACTTGACTTCGGGTACCTGAACCGAAATGCGAAAGACGCCGCCCGAAATCAAAGAGATCTGGACCCCCAATAATGACAGACCGGGTGGGGAGGGCGGGGTGGTCGACAAGTTATCGGTTTAGACCTACACGTACATTGACTATGTTCTATCTGCATCTTTATTGTTATGGAGTTAGATCAGTAAAGCACTGAGCCCACGTAGTGTTTATATACAGGCCAGTACAGAACCTGTTTAGGGCCCACTTAAACAGCAAGACTAGCTTGACCAGCGGCCGTGAGACCTGAGGTAGGTGGGGGGGGGGGGGGCACTTACTGGACAGCACAAGACCAGGGAAATGTTGTGTCGAGTGCAGCAATGCATGACTTGCAGTCCACCCACCGAAACAGATGACGTAACGACGCTTCTTAGACAAGCGTTTTTTCTGATCGTTGATTGGCTCCGGAAGTCCAGGATAGAGCTATGATTGGACGCCGGTGAAGATGTCTTTACTTATCGTCTTCATTTTGTTATGTGCAACGTAATCGCTAGACCTATAATGCCCAAGGTAGGTTCGAATGGGGAAGGATTTAATGCTTCGATCTTTGTGATATTAACAACACTAACGGCTATAATCCGTGAATGTTCTCAGCACTATCCCTCTCTCTCTTTCTATCTCTATCTCTCTTTCTCTCTCGCTCTCTTTCTCTTTCTATCTTTATCTCTCTTTCTCTCTCGCTCTCTCTCGAACTATTTCTGTCTGTGTCTGTGCTCTCTCTCTCTCTCTCTCTCTCTCTCTCTCTCTCTCTCTCTCTCATATTCCACCCCTCCTCGCTCTCTCTCTCGAAATATTTCTGTCTGTGTCTGTGTCTGTTTCTGTCTGTCTCTCTTTCTGGAACCTTTGAATTACATCCTATTCCTTGAATTTCACAAAAAGGACAAGTGAACCCCGTTTATGATTCGAACCTGCGAGTCCTTGCTCATCCACACAAGAGCACTACATGCTGGGCTATATAGCGCTCCCCTCCTACACGCTACACGCCTGCCTATTGTTGAATAGGATCCCTGAAAGGGAACCCAGGACATGTTCTGTATCCCAAGAGAGAAGAGCCTTGCACAGCTAGTAATACTTGGGTCCCTAAAACACCGAGACAGTCCTGCTAAAAAAATAACGTTGCGTAAAACAGGTCAAAACATTTTCCTTCTTCCCTTCGTCTTTTTATATCTAGTGTTTTTGTATTTGGTTTTGGGCAAGCCTTGTGCTAATAAAGTCTGTTTGCAGAGTAGCAGTTATTGATTAACAAAAGAGATGGTTGTGAAAGTTGGAGTTCAGTTGGTTTAACGTCCTCGTTCAGCACTATATAGGCGATATTGTGGACGGAACCCAAGACTGGCGTCTGACAATTTTAAGTATGCCACACAGGAGACAAGGTGATGATACCATGACTCTTGTCTCAGCTGGTCACATTAAACTGACACCAACGGAACCACTACGCGCCCCCTTGGTTGGGAAAGAGAGAGAGAGAGTGAGGTAAAGATAAATGACAGGAATCGCAAGAAGAGAGAGAGAGAGAGAGAGAGAGAGAGAGAGAGAGAAAGAGAGAGAGATAGGGGTAGAGAGAGATAGGGGTAGAGAGAGAGAGGGAGAGAGAGAGTGAAGGGAATGAGAGTGAGATACACATAGACAGAGATAGGGAGAAAGTCCCTCAGGTATCTTGAGAAAGAGAGAGAGAGAGAGAGAGAGAGAGAGAGAGAGAGAGAGAGAGAGAGAGAGAGGACAAGTGTGCACGAAACACCCCAATTAGGGCTAAAAAAACTGGCGAAGCACTGATTTAACTCATTCACACATTTTCCATAGATATAACAAGAGTAACAGTGATCTATTAAAAAATAGTAACAAATTTTGGGCAGAATTATAATACTCATTGGGTATTTCGTGTTCAACCTGCAAGTCTAATACACTTAGAATACATGTATAATGTCTTAATTATACCAAAATTGTATTAACATAGCTCACTTTGGTTCTAAATGCATAATAATATTTATTTATTTCTCTGACCCTGCCTGTTATTTCTGGGAGACCTTGACCTTAACCTCCAGTTACATCTCGCCTGTCTGTTTCTAATCAACACAACACAACAGGATGACACCACGACAGTCAGGACGCCTGGCAATGTTGATAGACAGGTAGCTGAGGGAGGTGACGGGCAACAAATTAGTGCTCAACAACACCACACATTGGCAGTTACTGTTAATGCTACAGGTTGGCACTAAAAACCTTATGGTAATTGTCAGTTTTTAACACATTAGCATAAAAAAATGTCTATCTAGTTAGCTGTCTACCCCTCACTCTCGCTGTCTGTCTGTATCTTTTTCTCTCTCTCTCTTTTTCTCATTATCTGTGTTAGTTTGCGCGCTCTCTATCTCTCTCTCTCTCTCTCTCTCTCTCTCTCTCTCTCTCTCTCTCTCTCTTCTTGCGATTCCTGTCATTTATCTTTACCTCACTCTCTCTCTCTCTTTCCCAACCAAGGGGGCGCGTAGTGGTTCCGTTGGTGTCAGTTTAATGTGACCAGCTGAGACAAGAGTCATGGTATCATCACCTTGTCTCCTGTGTGGCATACTTAAAATTGTCAGACGCCAGTCTTGGGTTCCGTCCACAATATCGCCTATATAGTGCTGAACGAGGACGTTAAACCAACTGAACTCCAACTTTCACAACCATCTCTTTTGTTAATCAATAACTGCTACTCTGCAAACAGACTTTATTAGCACAAGGCTTGCCCAAAACCAAATACAAAAACACTAGATATAAAAAGCTCTCCTGACACACATTCTTTGCAGGGGGCACAACCGCTGTAATCGTATTATTGACAAAGCCCAGACAGGGGGCATAACCCTAAGACTAATCTCCCAACACAGCCATCATGTAACGCGACTGAACATCTTTCTAACCGAAAAACCCGGAGAGAAAAGAAAGGAAAAGGGATACAAAATTAATGAAAGATGAAACACACAGATGAATAACCATCATAGTATCCCCTGTGGCATATATTGAAAATTTCGTACATATACTGACTTATCATATAACTATAATTATCAAGCCAGATACACACATATATTGACCAACACACCATTTAAATATGTACTACTTCTACTGTGTTTATGTGAGCACATCGGGTATGAAATCAGATACAAAATCATATTGAGCTACACACTATTTAAATATTACTTCTATTCCCTATATACGTAGAGCTGTTATTTTTTTACATTAGAACAACCATAGTCTCCAGAGAATGTACCACTACTTTAACTATAAATACGCCCCTCCTTATATTGTTTGTTTCTAATTAAAAAAAAATTCTATTGGTAACATAACAGCTATCACTAACGCTATTTTACTGATCATCTTAATCAAACTAATGTAACAATTATATCTATCATCATGAATATACATGTATCATCGTCTATTAAGATTACTTCTACTACTACTACTACTACTACTACTACTACTACTACTACTACTACTACTACTACTACTACTACTACTACTACTACTACTATGATTTCTAAATAAATATTATTGCTATTATAGATTGTTTACATTGCCTTCAGATTGCGATAGGAAAAATTTGACTAGGTCTACGTCCAATAGGAGTAATGTGCGAATTTCTGTGCAAAGTGACTTTCTAGCGTTATACATGTACATTACTACNACTNCNACCACTNCTNCTCCTACTACTACTACTACTACTACTACTACTACTACTACTACTACTACTACTACTACTACTACTACTACTACTACTACTACAATTACAATTACAATAACTTAATTATTTATAAACCACTCACCTTTTGATAGAACTACCATTACGCTGACCCTCACTCCCTCTCTGCTCGCTCTACTGTGTATGTGGATCCAATGTCTTCCAATTGATGATAATGAAGATGATGTTGATCTAGATCTAGAAATAAAACATTAACCGGGTTTTGTAAGTAGACCTATATTGCTAGAGATGATCACCATTATCACTACAAAAAGTGCAAATCTGTTGTTTTGGACAAAGCTTACCCTATCCCACTACCTGCACCGTGCGCTTGTGACCTGACTGCTGTGAACTGCCCCTGTGTCTAGCGGTCAGCGTGAGGACAACACATGGACCAGGCCAGGACAGAGCCCGACTGACACCTGCTGTCACTCACTGATCCTAATCACGTGATCAGTGGACCAGATGACAGAGCCCGACTGACACCTGCTGTCACTCACTGATCCTAATCACGTGATCAGTGGACCAGGCCAGGACAGAGCCCGACTGACACCTGCTGTCACTCACTGATCCTAATCACGTGATCAGTGGACCAGATGACAGAGCCCGACTGACACCTGCTGTCACTCACTGATCCTAATCACGTGATCAGTGGACCAGATGACAGAGCCCGACTGACACCTGCTGTCACTCACTGATCCTAATCACGTGATCTGGAAGTTGCGGCGGCCTGGGCTTTGTGTCATTTTTTTTCTTTTTATTGTTTTTTTTTTTGTGTGTGAGTCCTTTCTAGTATATTATCTATGTTAATGGTTGTGTCGTTCACATTGTCGTTGTTGTTGTTATTGTTGTTGTTGCTGTTGCTGTTACTGTTGTTGTTGTTGTTGTTGTTGTTGTTGTTGTTATTATTATTGTTGTAACTGTTTTCCAATCACAGTAAACAGACAGGGGATCGAACCAACAACCTTACTATAACCTGCTATACGTTCCTACCTTGAACCCCCCCCCCTCCCCCCTCTCCCTTTTTCCCACCTTCTATGTTTCTATGTGGGTTGAGAAAGAAAGAGGGACAGAGAGACAGAGAGACAAAGGGGGGAGAGAGAGAGAGAGAGAGAAGAAGAAAGAATGAAAGAGTGACAGACAGACAGACAGAGATAAAGAGAAAGAGAGAGAAAAAGAGAGAGGGGAGGGGGGGGGGGGGAGAAGAGAAAGAGATAGAGACAGAGACCAAGAGTCCTTCAAAAAACAAAAACAAAAGAGAAACCAAAATGAGTTGGCGTAATGGTGAAGAATGTTAGCGAGCTTGTCCCACTGCACACTGACCAGATTGAATGTAATCAGGACTGCGCATGCCCTGCACCGTGCCTGGGCCTGGTTTGTTTGTTTGATGCAATGTTTGGTCAACAGACACTTCCTGTCGACGTGTTGTATTGGGCTTAGAAAAATCACCTCAGTTGTCTACATGGACTGTCGTGTAGAAAACTTCATACGACCTTGACATTTGACGTAATGGAAGATAGATGATACACGACTCTATAGGAGAGATGGGAGGACAGTTCTAAGTGGCGACAGGCGTTCGAACCAACAGTTTGGCACACATGGATGTGTGTGTGAGAGAGAGAGAGGGAGAGAGACAGACAGGGACAAAGAGAGAGATAGAGAGAGAGACAGACAGACAGACAGATAGACAGACAGACAGGCATTTGAACCAGCGGTTTGGCACATATGGATGTGAGTGAGAGAGAGAGAGAGAGAGAGAGAGAGAGGGAGAGAGAGAGAGGAATAAAGAGAGAGGTAGAGAGAGTGAGAGAGAGAGGGAGAGAGAGATAAGAGAGAGAGACAGACAGACAGAGAGAGAGACAGACAGACAGACAGACAGACAGACAGACAGACAGACAGACAGACAGACAGACAGACAGACAGACAGACAGACAGACAGACAGACAGACAGACAGACAGACAGACAGACAGGCAGGGAAGGCAGGCAGGCAGACAGGCAGGCAGGCAGGCAGGCAGATATAGACAGACAAACAGAAAGACATAAAGTAAACTTAACAGCGAGATACAGAAAAGAAGGAAGGTAAAGGTAAAGAGAGGGGATAGAGATAAAGAGATAAATATAAATATAGATAAAGATATATAGAGAGGAAGAAAGGAATAAGAAAGACAGACAAAGATCCGACCAGGAATCAAATCGATGACCTCTCTAAATTCAAGTCACCCTGGCTGTAATATACATCACGACCGGATCCCATCACCAACGTCCGACAATTTTCTTATCTTTGTCTTTTTTTTTTTTAGTTTAACTTCCTAGCAAAACTAAAAACAGATTCATGGTTAGTGTGTTTTCTGCACGATCCCGGATTGAATGACAGAGCCCGACTGACACCTGCTGTCACTCACTGATCCTAATCACGTGATCAGTGGACCAGGCCAGGACAGAGCCCGACTGACACCTGCTGTCACTCACTGATCCTAATCACGTGATCAGTGGACCAGGCCAGGACAGAGCCCGACTGACACCTGCTGTCACTCACTGATCCTAATCACGTGATCAGTGGACCAGATGACAGAGCCCGACTGACACCTGCTGTCACTCACTGATCCTAATCACGTGATCAGTGGACCAGATGACAGAGCCCGACTGACACCTGCTGTCACTCACTGATCCTAATCACGTGATCAGTGGACCAGATGACAGAGCCCGACTGACACCTGCTGTCACTCACTGATCCTAATCACGTGATCAGTGGACCAGGCCAGGACAGAGCCCGACTGACACCTGCTGTCACTCACTGATCCTAATCACGTGATCAGTGGACCAGGCCATGACAGAGCCTGACTGACACCTGCTGTCACTCACTGATCCTAATCACGTGATCTGGGAGTCGCAGCGGCCTGGGCTTTGTGTCATTTTTTTTCTTTTTATTGTTTTTTGTGAGTCATTACAAGTAAATTCTATGTTGCTAACGTGGTCGTGTTGTTGACTTTGTCGTTGTTGTTGTTATTGTTGTTGCTGCTGTTGTCGTTGTTGTTGTTGTTGTTGTTACTGTTTTCCAATAAACAAACCAATACGGAAAACCTTGGCTGACAGAAAGGGGATCGAACCAACAACCTTACTATTACTAGCTGTACGTTCTTACCTTGGACCACCCCTCCCTTTTTTTTCCTTTTCCTATTTTTCTATATGGGAGAGAAAGAAAGAGGTAGAGACAGAAAAAAAGACAAATGGGGGAGAGAGAGAGCGAGAGAGAGAAGAAGAAAGAATGATAGAGTGACAGGCAGACAGACAGAGATAGAGATAAAGAGAGAGAAAAAGGGAGAGAGGGGGAGGGGGGTGAGTTAGAAAGAGACAGAGACAGAGACCAAGAGTCCTTCAAACAAAAACAAAAGCGAAACCAAACGCGTTGGTGTAATGGTGAAGAATGTTAGCGAGCTTGTCCCATTGCACACTGACCAGATTGAATGTAATCAGGACTGCGCATGCCCTGCACCGTGCCTGGGCCCAGTCTGTTTGTTTGATGCAATATTTGGTCAACAGACACTTCCTGTCACCGTGTTGTATTGGGCTTAGAAAAACCAACTCAGTTGTCTACATGGACTGTCGTGTAGAAAACTTCATACGACCTTGACATTTGACGTAATGGAAGATAAATGATACACGGTTTTATAAGAGAGGAGGGGGGACAGTTCTAAGTGGTGACAGGCATTCGAACCAACGGTTTGACATACATGGATGTGAGAGAGAGAGAGATAAAGAGATAGAGTGTGTGTGTGAGAGAGAGAGAGAGAGGGAGAGAAAGAGGGAGAGTGAGAGATAGACAGACAGACAGACAGACAGTCAGTCACAGACAGACAGACAGACAGACAGTCACAGACAGACAGACAGACAGACAGGCAGGCAGGCAGGCAGGCAGGCAGAGATAGACAGACAGACAGAAAGACACAGACAGACAGACAGAGAGACAGATAGACAGACAGAAAAACAGAAAGTAAACTTAACAGCGAGATAGAGAAAAGAAGAAAGGTACAGGTAGCAAGAGAGGGGAGAGAGATAGAGAGATAAATATGAATATAGATAAAGATATATAGATAGAGAGAAAGAAAGGAATTAGAAAGACGGACAAAGATCCGACCAGGAATCAAATCTTAATTTTCTAGCAACCCTAAAAAGAGATTCAGTGTTAGTATGTTTTCTTTTACGATCCCGGATAGGGTAGAGTAATCACTTTAACTGTCACTACTAATGAATCAGATGTGATAATTATTTTTTATGAGGAATCGATATCATGTATTCGTTGTAACATAACATTTTATATGGTCACTATTGATGTATGTGTAATGAGTGGCGTCATAGCAAAGACAAGCTAAAACACAGGGTTACAAATAAAACCTTTACATCTATAGTAGTAGTAGTAATAATAATAATAATAATAATAATAATAATAATATGATAATAATTACAATGCGTAGACTTGATAGAATGGCGCACCTTAAATTGATTAGCTGCAGACCTTGATCAAGGGTCATAAGTACAAAGTTAACGCTGTGTTAAGCTTAAGAATTCATCTTCATATAATTATGCGAATCAAAAGGTTTACGACGAGTTGTATGCTATCAAGACGCTGCACCTACGACCTCTCTTGTGTTAGAGAGATGGAGGATACATTACGCTATGGTTAACATTACTGGTTGGTCTAGCTTCACTTAGATGGTTAGACAGGGATTTTTTTCCTTACATAAGTATAGCTCAAGGGTCATAAGTACAAAGTTAACGCTGTGTTAAGCTTAAGAATTCATCTTCATATAATTATGCGAATCAAAAGGTTTACGACGAGTTGTATGCTATCAAGACGCTGCACCTACGACCTCTCTTTGATAGAGAGATGGAGGATACATTACGCTATGGTTAACATTACTGGTTGGTCTAGCTTCACTTAGATGGTTAGACAGGTATTTTTTGCCTTACATAAGTATAGCTTGGCTTCAGATTTTACAAGTCAGGTTAGTGTTGCTACTAGCGTAAAACGCTTGGTAAAAATTCCTGGAATATCCGTGAATTTCTGATTATTTTTCACCTCACTTGATACAATACAAAAAGACAATCTCTAGAAATGGTGCGTTGCTCAATACACGTGAAAATGTTAAGAACGGAGGACAATTTGATATGAACTTTGAAATACTGTGTGTGTAGATGTTGGAAATATCGAGAGTGTAGTCCTTAACTTCTATACAGAATCTCAAAGACATGTGCTGAGGTAGGACCAGTCGTATTTGATGTTATAATTAGGATCATACATTTTAGAACTATGTGTTAAATTGAATTAAATAGTTTTGGCTCAATCAGGAGAAATAAGAAAAAAAGGCAGTCGGGCAAGATGGCGAGAAAATGGCATCAAAGACTGGTTACAAAGGAGAGTCACAGAGACAGGAACAAATAGCCCAAGACAGGGAGTTTTTCAGGCGTAGTGAGCCTGAGTGAAGTTTGACTGTGTGTCTCTTAGAAGAGTTTCTTTTTAAAATTTTAGATTGATAAAGCTCCTGGTTACTTCTTTTAATAAATGAGCACCATAATAAAAGGGTCTCATAAGATAAATATTTACATTTTATACAATTATACTTATAAAACTGAATCCAGTTATGATCATCATATTTTTAATTATATTTTTTTTAAACCCCCCCCCCCCCAAAAAAAAAAAAAAAAAAAAAAAAAATAATAATAATAATATTTCTTAAATAACACTGTTTTAACCTCATGCTTTTTGTGATAAGAATTACTATTTGTAATTGGACATTCGTCATTTCTTTCTTCA
The DNA here is from genome assembly GCA_003991915.1 of Elysia chlorotica. Lineage (NCBI taxonomy): Eukaryota > Metazoa > Mollusca > Gastropoda > Plakobranchidae > Elysia > Elysia chlorotica. The sequence continues at coordinate 288,406 of RQTK01000449.1, forward strand.
GAGTAGTCCCTATTGCCACATAGATCTGTATTCGATACCAAGTTTTAGTCATGCCCCTATTACTCATCTTCTGTTACCGCGGCCTTAAGAGATGCTTGGGAAATGATCGAATACAACGTATTAATTTATGGAATCGATTCTTGGTAATCGGCCTGTTCAGCATTCTAACGATTCTGTTGGTGACCCCTGTGAGAAACTTCGTGACCTCTCCAGTACTTCCGGCGTCGTGGCGGGAAGTGAGCACGCTGAGAATTCTGGGACTGTTTTTCGTTAAGGAGAAATTTATTCCTGTGGGGGATGGACATTTCGTCAGCTGTGAGGGTTTACAGGTAACTGTATCATCATCATCATCATCATCATCATCATCATCATCATCATCATCATCATCATCATCATCATCATCATCATCATCATCATCATCATCATCATCATCATCATCATCATCATCATCATCATCATCATCATCATCATCATCATCATCATCATCATCATCATCATCATCATCATCATCATCATCATCACCTTCACTTGACCATCAACTTGCACCCCCCTCCCCCCCCCCTCCCAGAGCACCATGGGAACCGTGGACTGGTCCCAGATTGTGGCACACCTGGACTCACTTCCGGCCTATGACGTCAGGTACTTTGATGACGTAAAGACCCGTCTGGAGAAAGACGTCCGGACGTCGTCAGCCGACAAACTGCACGTCCTCAAGAAGAGGTCAGGCCTGCAAGGGTTAAAGTTTAAAACGTTTGAGATATACATTGCAGGGAATAAACTAATACGTTGGGCTCAGACCTTATAAACTGTTACTGTGTCAACAACTAGTTTGCTTTGTCTCGCGTGACCATTTGGTAGAACGTTGGAATGATAGTACACCTGTCCAGTTCGACCTTGGGCTAACCTGGCGGCGTGGCGCAGTCCTTCTGATGAAGCGCTTTCTTGAGGATAAACGTGCCCTGTATCTGGTCATGGCGCTGAAACGCTAACTTTGCAGATATGATGGCTTTTTGAAACCGATCCAGGCTTTTCAAAATATAGGAAAACATCAATGAAATAAACGAACAAATATTTTAAATATTTAGAGTATAAGTTGTATTTATCATCAATCTATTACTTTAACAAATTTAAGACTTTTCAAATTGTTACTAAAAAAATAATATATTTCGTAGACCAAATAAAAACAAAAGTCAACGCTGTGGATTATTCTGGTGTAAAAAAGTATTTTAAAGGTGATAGGTTATTATTAGTCTTTTCTTGAAAAAATGTATATACGTTGGTGAGTTTGGCGACTAGGCATACACTACTAATCTGAAGGACGCCTCTTAATATACTAATTTTAAACACAGTGTATATAAAGAGAATGGACAACATTAACATATTTATTTATTTGATTCTGTAGCAACAACATTAACATATTTATTTATTTGATTCTGTAGCAACAACATTAACATATTTATTTATTTGATTCTGTAGCAACAACATTAACATATTTATTTATTTGATTCTGTAGCAACAACATTAACATATTTATTTATTTGATTCTGTAGCAACAACATTAACATATTTATTTATTTGATTCTGTAGCAACAACATTAACATATTTATTTATTTGATTCTGTAGCAACAACATTAACATATTTATTTATTTCACTCTGTAGCAACAACATTAACATATGTATTTCTTTCACTCTGTAGCAACAACATTAACATATTTATTTATTTCACTCTGTAGCAACAACATTAACATATTTATTTATTTGACTCTATAGCAACAACATTAACATATTTCATTATTTCACTCTGTAGCAACAACATTAACATATGTATTTCTTTCACTCTGCAGCTACCCAAACTTCCTCCCTCCGATATCCGGCCGGGAGCAGAGGGAGCTGAGGTTGACCTTCAAGGTCATGACCTTGGCGCTAGATCTCTTCAACGTGACGTACTTCCTGTGTGAGGGGAGCATGCTGGGAGCTTTCCGCCATCATGGCTTCATCCCGTGGGATGACGACATCGACGTTTGTCTCAACGGATCTGATTGGCTGAGAGTGAAACAGGTAACTGTGCCCCCCCCCCCCCCCCCCCCGCCGCCTGTTTTTTTTTTCGTTTTTTTTCTTCAGGGAAAAAGGTTAGCGTCCCCCCCCCCCCTTCCTTTCTCTGGCTTTTTCTTTTTCTCCGGCATTTCTGATCAAATTTCAATATATTGAATATTATTTGCAAGTTTGATTATATCCATGTTTGGTTGATATTGTAACGCAGCCTTGCATTATATAACATTTATTTATTTTTCCGCTGTGTAACATTTTTATATAATCTTAATCTAGTTCGATCTATAAATTCTTCATTAGAAAGTCGCCGCAGTTGTTAAATCGATTTTCTAACATCGCAAATAGTATAAATTCATAATCAGGAACGACGTCCTTTTTTTCTAGATTGAATCAAAAAGACAGAGGCATCGGTTGATACAAACACACAAATAAATAAATCTCAGACTAACAGGGTTGTTGTCTGGATGAATCTTTGGTTTTCATCATTTCTGTAACATTTTGCGCAGCTAACGAAATTAAAATAAGAGATTATTGCAACTTGCCAAATGAAAAAACGGGTTTTCCCACAATTAACTAACCAGCCTTGTCTTGAAACTTGTGATCGCCAGATCCTGCACTGCGTGCCTGGGTTTGACGTGGACACCTCCAACTACATGATGTACAAGTTCTTCTGGGAGGGATCCAGGCTGCAGTTCAGTGAGGACAAGACCCTCCCTGCATCATCCACATCCTCCTCCTCCTCCTCCTCCTCCTCCCCCTCCTCCCCCAGCCCTGCGGTCCGCGTGCCATATATAGACATGTTTTTCTTCACCGAGGACGCGGACTACATATGGGCAATGTCGCCGTTTAAGAAACACCGAATTCTCTACAAGAAGGCCGCCATTTTCCCGCTCCTGCGGCGGCCTTTCGAGAACAACATGGCGCCTGTGCCGAGAGACTACCTGCGCATGTGCAGTGGCAAGCAGTACGACGCTTCCGTGTGCGTGAGTCGAGACTTTGACCACATCAACAAGCGGCCGCTGGTTCCATTCCTGGACTACAGACGCACGTCCTGTGAACCTTTCCAGGACATCTACCCGTTCGTGCAGCGGGAATTCTTCGTGTCTGGCGGAAAAGACGCCGTTTTGGAAACTCTGCAGCTCGGCAGTGGAAAGATGAAAGAATTTCTGTTTTACTTGTGAGATTTGTGCGCGCTCATCCAAAAAAATGCGGTGATAGTGTCACTGTTGAAACTACTTGTGAGGGAGTGAACTGTTTTGGACTAATCGTTACTAAATCAACAGGCACAATGCAGCAGTAACTACAATAACACTTAAATCGTTGTGAATCTCATATTAGTAAGTTAATATTTTGTAATCCTCTTTGTATAATACGCCATTGTTTGCTCTTTTCTGTGAATAAGCATGAAAAACTAAATTTGAATGCTGAAAGATTGAATATAAGCAGTGTTTCCGATATTCATTTCGGATTTCAAAGGTTTTACGCGTGAAAAAAAATTGTATTTACCTAACATACGAATAATTAAGACATCATTTTTAAGCGCATATCTTTTTTTTTTTTAACATGATGATGATGTTAATGATGATTATGATCTTAATGATGCGGATAATAATGATAATTATGCTCATCATTATAATGATGGTCATGATAATTGTTCGTTTGTATATTTTCTTTTTATTGTTGATGTGTTGTCTGTATATAAATATTTAACCAAGAATTGTGAAAATTTTAATGCGTATTCAGTGAGAATGGAAGAAAGAGAAGCAAGCCTGGCTTTAAATAACTGTGCCTAAATAAATCAACGGTTACATCCCTTTGAGTTTGCACTCTTCGTTACAAAAACAAAAACAAAAAAACAAACAAACAACGCAGAATCTAGATATTTCAAATTGGGTACTTTGCTACCATCTGTGTTCTTTAACTGTTTAACATATAAGAATTAAATTACTGTGATTTTAGATCCATTGAGTTGGATAAATATGGACAGACATCATATCAGCACAGCCATCTCCATCCTAAACAAAGTCTTGTGGTTTGTTGTTATTTTGTTTTGTTTTATCCGCCCCCTCTCTCTTTCTCTCCTTTCTTTTCTCTGACTCTCTTTCTTCCCCTCCCCCTTTCTCTCCCCCTCTATCCCCCTCTCTTTCTCCCTATTTTTCTCTATACCCCTCTCTGTCTCTCCCCCTCTCGTCAAATATAAACCACCCCTTCCATTGCAAACATGAACCATCACAAAGATGTAACAGATTAATATTATAAGGGCCAGAACAAACAGATATAAAAAAACTCGTTTTTAGCAGTCTCCATCACAAACTTACAAAACTGACAGACTTAAAGGACGTGTGAATATGGGCGTTATTGTATGCTTGTATATGCACACAGACGTATGTTTTATGTTAAATAGTATTTTATTATGTATGTCTGGCAGTATGTAATTTCACCAGTGGTAAACGCAGATCTATATGTAAAATTCTCATTTTTATATTTTTTGTGAATGCTTATGTTAAACTGAATCAATGTGAAAGTAATGTACAAGAACATTTTGCGTATGAGACAATAAAGGCGTATCTTATCTTCTCTTATCTTATCTTAACTTATCTTATCTTATCTTATATACTAACCAGAGTTTTTCCTGTGCCCATCAAAAGGAGTACATGTATAATAATGCATGGTTCCTTACATTTCAACACGACAGACCCCACGAGTCACGACTACTGTACCCGCCATGTCCGCCTTAAACAGGACAATGTCAAGAAACCAGAATATCCATAACACTTTTTTTTCTTTTTCTTTTTTTTTTTTCGGTGCTGCGATAGTAACAGGGTGTTGGTTTTTTCCCCACTGACAAGAGAGACTCTCAAAGCCAAATTGTTTGTGGTATTTCGTTCTCCACAGATATTGGGTCCTGGATCCCTGCACTGTCTCGTGTGAACCGTACTAGCAGCATGTTAAAATTAGTCAGACGTTAGTCATGAGACACTGATGTTACTTGATTTTTTTAAAACACAAACTATGCCACAAGTTTGCGTTACTCCAAGTCTACTGTTTAGAACGCTGTCAGTATCATGCGACTGGCTGAGACTGAACTGTGTCCTGGTGTATCCCTGCGGCAGACATTAGTTTTGGGACCCGTACACAGAAAGAATATCTCATATAGTGCTGACTTTAGACTTAAAGCAACAAAAACCTTGCTACCAGTAACACGAGGAAAATCCGCCTTAAGATGACACGTTCTGACGTTCCTACATAAATAATTATAATTATTCGCCACAGTGTGTGTCGACTGTACAGGGACCTGGGATCAAACAATGAGGGGGGGGGGGGGGGGAGACGGTAAGGGCCCGCGGCGTTACAGGGACCTGGGATCAAACAATGAGGGGAGGGGGGAGGGGGGGGCGGGGTCAGAAACTGTAAAGCCCAGGTCGTGTCGTGCGCAGGTCTGGACTGTCAAGGATGGCAGAGAGCACAGGTACACCGTACACGTATGTACGCCTGTAGGGTTGGGTGACTCATGGAAGTTCCTGCTTAAAACAGTTTTCGCCCAGGGCTCAGCTATCGGACCATGTCTGTTGTGCCATGTACACTGTGTTACTGTTCTGGGATGGGGTTTACTTTTTATCAAGATGCTGGCATCCTGCTATGTCTGGATCTAGATTTCAAATTCACATGTGATTTAAACTCCGGAGTATTCTAATTCTTTAGAAAAAGTTCTAACTGTAAGTTGTACTTTGGTTTAAGTATTGGTTATTGTTTATGTTGGTTTCTTTGTAAGTGAAAATTAAGGTGTGAATAATTAGCTGTATAACTTTGAACAAAGTATAGAAACTTAAAACAAGAGCTATTTTGTGTTCTAAATCTCATCCCCATTCTCTCTCTCTTTTTTTCTCTCTCTATCTATGTCTCTCTGACTCTCTTTCTCTCTCTCTCTCTCTTTATCTCTATAACTCACTATTTCTTTATTTCGCCCTTCTCTCTCTCCGCCTGTATCCCCTTCTCTCTTATTTAAATTATCTATCGTATCCTCTGTTTCTCTGTCTGTCTGTCTGTCTGTCTGTCTGTCTGTCTGTCTGTCTCTCTCTCTCTCTCTCTGTCTCTCTCTCTCTCTCTCTCTCTCTCTCTCTCTCTCTCCTTCTCTCTCTCCCTTTCTCTCTCTCCTCTCTCTGTTTCTATCTATCTCTGTCTCAATCTATATTCCCCCCTACCAGTGACCATGAGTTAGTCAGTGACGCGCAAACAAAACTACTTATTTAACAACTTCCATAAGAACAGACATAAACGTCATTGACCTTGCCTGGGGTCTATTCAGACCAGGCCCTGTCTTAGACTGACTGTGACACTTAACTCCAAAGTGTCATACAATCTACCGCATACTTATAACCTGTGAAATACACATTTTAATTTTTACAGGATGAAAAGCTGAATTTTTTTTTTATATCATGCGAAAAGTTCTTATTCTATGTTTATTAGTATAAAAGACACGAGTTTTAGAAAACCCTAAAAATGGTGCTGTTTTTATGAGCATTGATTGCAACAGTCATACTGCGACTGTGTCCAGGTACTAAAACTGTTGTGTGCCTGGTCATTGGTCCGCCTCCAGTGTTTTAGTACTTAGCGCTAAACAAATAATGACACTGGCTTCACTAACAAGTCTGGGGTACAGGTAGACGAAGAAGAGTCTGGAATGTGAAAGAAGGGCCTGAAAGTCGCATCATGTTTCTACACACCAGCGAGAGAGAGAGAGAGAGAGAGAGAGAGAGAGAGAGAGAGAGAGAGAGAGAGAGAAAGCATGAGATCACAATCTCTAGTGTTTGATCTATATTTATGTCATATTTTATCATATTTTTTTTCTTATTGCTACAAATATTACCATTTCAAAAAGGAGAAGAAAAAAAACGAAGGGATTTGAGGAAATATAAATAGGTAGGTAGGTAGATAGATATCATAGATAGTAAAATAGAAAGATAGATAGATATATAGATAGATAGATAGATAGATAGATAGATAGATAGATAGATAGATAGATAGATAGATAGATAGATAGATAGATAGATAGATAGATAGATAGATAGATAGATAGACAACTAAAATATCGATAACAGATTATACAGATGAAAGGATGCAGAAACTAAGGTAGTTTTTTTATTCCGTGTCACGAATTTTACTTTGTTCCTTGTCCAACATACTTCACAAAGGAAGTCACTATACATTATTTATATCTCGAGTTTTGTCGTATAAATTTTCTTCGGTTTGTAGAGCTAAAAGGCCAAAATTTTACATTGCAAGTATTCTAGTCGCCATTGGTAAATGAATATGAATATGAAATGAACTAGAATTTAAACAACACTGTGTACATTTTCTGAATAAATCCTAGATCAAATATCAACGTGTATTTTACATTTAATTCAAACCGGATTTAATTTTTTTCCTTCTTTTTTCTATGAAAGACTCCCGTTTATGTTGATTTAAGGAACTAAAGCTTGTGACACACGATGTGAAATTTTCGGGTAAATCCGATACATCCATAATTTTTGTATGGAAACTGGAAATGAGCTTTTTAAAGTTTTCTTTCTTTTCCTTCATGTTAAAATTGAAACAGTGACTAATACGGTTTTGTTACGTTACTGTCTATTTTTAAAGAACTTTTTTTTCTATTTTAGCACAGCCTCTATTATATTTCCAAGACTAATTTTTTTATATATATGGCTCCTCTTGTTGATATTTATTTTGTTTTCATTTCTATTCGTCATTGCATTTTTAGACAATTAGAAAACATAAGAGTTTAGTTTGTGTTGACCTTAAAGAACGAAACTAAAATCAGTTTTGATACTGAAATTAAATTGACGTTTTGTGTTTCCCTTCAATGCCATTTTATCCCATTTAAGTTCAAATGATCAAGTATATTTTAGGATAATTATACATTGCTGAGGAGTATTAAACACACACACAAAAAAGAGAAAAACATTAAATCGACATTAAACTGTTACACAAAAATAACCCCGGTGTTTTAGTTTATACTGGATTACACCGCGTCGATGTGGCGTCTGCCAGAAAAAAAGAATTTAAAGAGCAGATTACAGATAATTATTTCAGAACATAATTTTCTTGTTTCATTTTAAAAGATTAGAACTCGTAACTTCCAAAAAAATCGCCGTATACGCGCAAAGTTCAGAGAGGCAAAGCCATTCGTCTCCGCAACAGTAAATTGTCCCATTTCATTTCTTTAAATTTTAAATACTTTACATCTTTAGTATTTTGGAAATGAGATAGAACAATATACAAGCAAGGTAACACATTTTAGTATTTTTCTTCAAACCAATTTATAAACTATTGGTACATTATGTGTTTTTTACGAATTCCTTTATCGTAAATGCACATTTAGGCAAAGATTTAGTTGATAATAGAAGAACATTAGTTTCCTTAAAAGAATAGGCCATTCCTGTAGCAAGCCCAAAATAATTATCATAACAATTGCAATGCATTATAAAAATATATAAAAGGCTAAAGATTAAAATGTGATTTGGTAAATACATGCAAGATAAAACCAAGCAACAACAAAAAAAGAACCGGTAACAAATAATGCACAAAAAAAAAAACAACAATGCGATTTAAAACAGGACTACTTTCTATTTGAAAGAAGATTCTTTGAGATAAAATTCCTGTGTCGAGCGATGGGGGCGATGGACACGTTTATTGCGACAGCTGCTTTTAACATCTCATTATAATTGCTGAATTTGAGCGTCGGAGCGTTGGGGTATTTGAGGTAGGGTTGTTTTTGCTTTGTCATGCTCTTGACATTAACATAATCTCTCTTCTTCTCAGCGCTTGAGAGATTGAGAGGTGGTGAGAGAAAGAGAGATAAATAGAAAGAGACAGAGAGAGAGAAGGAGAGAGAGAGAGAGAGAGAGAAGGGGAGATGGAGAGCCAGATAGATAGATTGAGAAAAAAAGCATAAAAATATACATATATAGTGAGAGAGGAGAGAGAGAGAGAGAGAGAGAGAAAGAGAGAGAGAGAGATGGAGGGTAGGGAGATGGAGAGAGATATAGCTGGTTGAGTCGGTGTCAGTTTAATGTGACTGACTGAGACTAGGTATTCCTACACTGTTTCTGTGTGGCAGCACGTAAACTTTTCAGACGTTAGTTCTGATGCCCGTCCACAATATACACATACAGTGCTGACGTTGGACGCTAACTCACAACGTGTGGCTTCACTGCTGAAAACGTAATTATAAATAGAAAAACATGCAGCCTTTTATTCAGGACTGCCCTTGCTGACGCAATCGCCCTTCAACTTAAGCAAACTATTTAGACAAGAGAAGGTCAGAAAAATGTGTACAAAATTGCCACGCTCATGTTCTGTTAACAGTTTCTGTAAAGTAACTCTTCCATTATGTTTCAACTACATGAGTTTGACTGGATCGAGACTATCTAAAGTTGTCTCTGGTATCCTGGAGTTAGATGGTCATCAGTTCACTGAGTAATGCCGTGAACATGGAATAATCTAATTTTGTTTAAATGGCGAACTCTTTTAACAATGAAGGGAGAAATGGTTTTTTTCTTCTTTTTTTTTTTAGTATTTTCCCTTTGTAAAACTGGTGTTGTATCGGTCTTAAAAATGTGCTAACCAGTTTGTTTCTACTTGTTCTTTTTAAGCCTGTTCAAATTTAAATCATATTACACACACATTATTTAAACTAAATTAATTTTAAATCTAAATTACCATCCCCAGAGATGATAGTGCTGTGACGGATGCCCTCAACACCAACAGACCTGGACTCCGAAAGAAGTTCAGACATTCACCACTCTGAGAAGTTATGAAAGCGCTGGTTGGCAGAGTGTAGCGCTCTCGCCTTGGCAGTAACATCTCCGACATTCAAATCTCCTCAGTCTTGTGCCTTTAGTCTGTTTAGGATTCTCCAAGAACTCCAAAAGACGTAAAGCTAGTGTTCTGTGCTGGTATTTCTACCTTGTGCATGACACGCTTAAGTAACTTGTTACCATGTGACTACGGGAGTCATATTTCACTGGAGTGTCAACCAAACTGGAAAGTTCGACGTGATACATCAGAGTAAGCAACTTCTGACACTATGGGGCTTCTGACTGCAATAACCTCAACAGCAGCAGCATCATTATCAACAAGAACAACAATAACAAAAGCAAAAGCAAGACCGAAAGAATCAACAACAACAGCTGATTCAATACCACCACCCCAACCACCAACAAGAGCAACAACAGCAAAAACAAGAACTACAGATCCTACACCAAGAACAGCTTCTTCAACGAAAACAATAATAACAACAACAGCTTCACCAGCGTCTACAGCAACAACAACAACAACAACAACAACAGCTTCACCAGCGTCTACAGCAACAACAACAACAGCAACAACAACACCACCAAGACAAAAATCCCTAATCATGTTGATGTTGTGTCTGCTAGTCCCAACGTCCCAAGGCGTACCTCCACCCCCACCCCCGGCGGTTCCGAACCTCGAACCCTACAGCTCTACAACCTCAGCGTCAACGACTACCGTCGGGCCGGGTGGAGGCTGGGAGGAGCCCGAGATCCGACTCGGGGAGTTTTTCTACATCAGTTTCCCGGACCCCGTGGCGGAACAGTGAGTTTTGGGGACATGGATTGACGGGTGGAGGGAGGGAGGGAGAGAGAGGGAGGGAGTGAGAGAGGGAGAGAGGGAGAGAGAGTGAGAGAGAGAGGGAGAGAGAGAGGGAGAGAGAGGGATAGAAAGAGGGAGAGAGAGGGAGAGAAAGAGGGAGAGAGAGAGGGAGAGAGAAAGGGAGAGCTAGAGGGAGAGAGAGAGATTTGATTTGAGTTGGTTTTACGTCTTACGTCAGCACTATATAAGCTATGTTGTGATTGGCCCCAACACTGACGTCTGGCAATTTTAAGTGCTGCCACACTCGATATGGGACGGGGATATCATGACTCCTAGAAGGAGCATACATATCAATAGATATATAAGTTAAAATAGAAAGAGAGTTGGTTGGTTGCATTGTTGTTTAGCGTCTGACTTATCATAATTTTAGGGAGGCTAACATGGCTCTCATATGGTACTGTTTTTATTTCTTTTCCCTTTCTCCGCCCTTCTTTCTCCATACACCTCTCTCCCTCCACCCACCTTTTCCTCTTTCAATCTTTCTCTCTCTTCACATCCTTCATCCCTCTCTCCCCTCTAACTTCACCTTTCACCCCTCTTCTTTCTCTCCATCCCTCTCTCCCCTGTCTCTCTTGAAATCTCTATACCCCTCTCATCCAGGTTCATAGCGTGCCTGTGTGACGCCGCCAGCCAGAGCTGCTCCGTCCAGTACAAGCTGCGCGAGAACCAGACCAGCACTGACTTCCCCTTCCGGTACCGCGTGCTGAGCCTCCGTCAGGCCAGGCTGCCCGCCAACGACTCCAGACCGGCGCCCCAGGACCCGTCCCCGAACCCGTACCTGCCCTACTTTGTCTGCGACGTGCTCAACTTTGTCCCGGGCGAGGACATTGCCTGCGTCAGACAGCGGGCATCAGACGACGCGTGCGGGGCGACGGGAAAGTGTCAGTCCTACTCCGCCAACTTCACACTGGCAGGGTGCGGGTTCGAGTGCTCCCAGCTGGCCTGGTTGTCAGCCTTCACGGTGCCCATCACATACTCCGGGTTCGAACATCTTGTGAGCGTTTCGCCAAACACGACCTGTCTCCACAGCGACGGTGATGATGGGGGTGGTGATGGTGGTGGTGATGATAACGATGGTGTCACCACCCTAGGCCTAGCCGTGGGTTTAGCCTCCGTCGCCTTGGTGGCTGGGCTAGTAGCGCTCACAGCCTGCCTCATGTGCAGGAGAAGACAAAGGCTGGGAAAACCCGATGACTCCAGTAAGTCCAAACCCCCCAAGCCTAACTCTGACCTTGACCCACATAGCAACGGCTCTCACAACAGGGGATTCCAGGAGGGGCAGAGCCACGACCAGGAGGGGCAGTACACAGAGATCGATGACGTGGCGGTCTTTGTGAGAGACCAAAGCCATGGTGACCCTGACCTTGGCGAGTCTGACTTTGGAGGTTACACGGTCATCCACGACGGAGTCTTGCCTCGAGAAGATGCCTCTAGAGCTTGTGTTGAAAAAGTCATCCGCCCACTTCCGGTCCGTCCTGAAGAGCAGGGCAGTGCGCATGTGGAGTACGCCCCGCCGTCTGAGTACCACTCCTACCTTCAACCCTCTAATGATGCGCCTCCTGGTTACTCCTCCGCCGGGTTTTCCTCCTCCTCCTCCTCCTCCTCCTCCTCTCCGCCACAAAATCCTCCACAAAACACGAACCCCCAAACAACAACACCCAGCACCGACTGCTCTTCAACCTCTTCATCATCAGCATCATCAACATCGCCCATGGTACCACCAAACAAACTCGCAGGCCCAACTCCCGCAACATCTACATCCAATCCTGGGCTAACCCTCAGCAAATCCCCCGACTCGTCTGCGACATCTCCAGGAACATTCCGACCCTCGCCGGTACCGCACAAATTCCCGGTTCCTGTTCCGGTTCCGGTACCGGTTGAGTACGACTACGACTACCTTGGCCTGGTGAATATTCGGTCGGCCCACCCCAGGCTGAGCGAGCAGCCGCAGCTGAAGCTGGTGAGGAGGCGGGGCGGGGGGATGGACCTGGTAACCCTGCACGACGAGGGGGTCTCTGCCCTGGGCGACCTGTGTTCCGGCCTCCAGCTCATCGGGCTCCGGAACGGCTCCGTGTGTGTGCTGGGTCTGCTGAGCGAAGCCCCGGGGGACGACTACCACAAGTACTTCAAGATCCTCAAACTGCACGGGGATCGAAGCTCTTACAGCGACGGCTCTTTTACGGGAAATTCCGGTCCTATAAAAGACGGCGACAGCAGCTCCTCTATAGAGGGTGACTCAACGGGAAACCCCAAGAACACCAACAAAGATGGCGGCCACAGCTCCAGTATTGACGGTTCGTCAAAGGCGATCCCCGACACAAATACCAAAACAGGCGGTGATTGGAGTTCTTCTATCGAGGGATCTTCATCGGGAAATCCCAATCCACCGCCAAACGCCGATACTGATATAGAAGGCACTGGCGAGGATAGCCCGCACGCTAGATCTAGCCCGCCGCCCGCTAAGCACGCTATTTACCTGGGGCACCTGGAGCTGGGCGGAGGCCATACCGTCGTGTGTGGCGAGAGCGGCGAGAGCGGCGAGACGCTGAGAGTGGCAGACCTTCATACCGTCGTGTGTGGCGAGAGCGGCGAGATGCTGAGAGTGGTAGACCTCCATACCGTCGTGTGTGGCGAGGGCGGCGAGAGCGGCGAGGGCGGCGAGAGCGGCGAGATGCTGAGAGTGGCAGACCTGGCCAGTGCTGGGGGCAGCTCGGACAGCGGGGGATACCTGCGCGTCCTGGACATTGAGGCGGCGAGCGTCACGGACACACATGGGGACTACTTGATCGTTCTAGATTTCTAGGCACGCAGGTGGTTGGCTGGTTGCTCTACGTCCGACGTCAGCACTATATTGGCTATACTGTGGGCGGGTCCCATGACATGCGTATGACAAGTTTACCTGCGGTTGGGTTGAGTTGGTTGTTTCAGGCTCAGCGTATGCACTATAATAATTGACAATATTTTGGACGGGCCCCACAACTAACGTCTGACAATTTCACGAGCTGCCACACAGAAAGACAGTGTGGGGAGACCTAGACACTTGGAGACTTGTCTCAGCTGGTCACATTATACTGAGACCGACCCAACAAGACATAGAAAACAGAAAAGAATCGTATATAGACATTCACTAAAGAACTAGCTATAATAGCGTCTCCAGTGAGTTTTTTTCATTACGACCTGTTATAACAAGCTAAATACAGCGGGTGTTTGACTGTTCTCGTAATAAGTTTATATGTTGATGCGTTCTTTTTGGGAAATAGAACTATGCAAAGGGATAGGAAACAATGAATGTTTTGATTTGAAGTTCCAAAAGATATAGATAAATGTTACTATTTCCTTGTAACAGTGCGGTCATGTAACTTAACATTGTTTAACAGAGCGGTCATGTAACTTAACATTGTTTAATATGGAACATTTTCGTAAAGGAATATTTTAGTTGAATTGTTGAAATTGGCACTGCAGTATTTAATATGCCGGATAAAATGAAGCGTATTTTTGCTTGTGTTATAGAGAGTTTCTTTAAACGTAAAATATGACAAAACTATAGACATTTTGTATGGTTTTGCCTCTATTTTTAGCCTTTCAAGCCAAGGTGTTAAGATATTAAAGACAGAATTAGAAGCGATGAACTATTGGTCTAGACAACAATACATGCACCAGGTACACAAGTGAATAAATTATTATAAAAGCATCTTTCAATGAAAAACTCTTCATACGCTACATACACACGATATGACTTCGTTGAGTTAATATTGATGATTTTAAAGATTATTATTAAACTACAGACATGTTGCTTTTTAAGTAGTGCCCAAAGGAAAGACAAAATGTGTACAAAATATGATGGTGCGTTATCTATTACTGTGCCAAGCAGGGCGCACTAGCTGCGCACTGTTTTGGAAAAGTTGCTACAGTGTACCTAGTATGTACTATTACCACATGATGTCAATCATTCTTAGAAACAAATTATCTTTCACGCCTGAGTCCCACGTGAACTGTCATTGACTTTTGTTAAATAAATCACGCATAATTTAAAACAGTCATGTCTTTCCGTGTCTATCTGTACAGGGAGAGAGAGAGGGAAAGGGAGAGAGGGAGAGAGAGAGAGAGAGAGAGAGAGAGAGAGAGAGAAAGAGAGAGAGAGAGAGATAGCCCAGACCACACTGTAACCTATATCCGGTACTGAGTATATGGGAACAATTTTAAGGGTACTCACTTATTGCACATTTATAGTCACGTATCAAGTTAACCAGAAACAGGGATCTAATAACGTATCTATCTATCTATTTATCTATCTATCTATCTATCTATCTATCTATCTATCTATCTATCTATCTATCTATCTATCTATTAATCTATCTACCTATCTGTCTATTTGTCTGTGAATGGAAAGTGGGGAAAGAGAGGTTGAATAGTATTTTTTTCTTTTGTCAAAAGCTCCTTGTTCCTTTATTTTATGTCGATGGCATATTATTTTGCTGAAAATTTTCAAACTCTAGGAGTTTTGTGTGCCACAACAAGGCACTTGATGGCGTACCGGAAACAAGCTTTTGGCTGACCTTACACGCCAAGCCGGATCTTACCACGATACGACGACCCTTGGTATGCTCACGTCCTAGGGAAAAGAAGATATGAGTTGAAATCACTGTGCCTGCTCACCACCGACACGCCTGTTCATCCTCAACTTGATGATCGTCTCTACATCATGAGTATAAGTACACGAGTACCGGGCGGAGAGGAAGATTTTGTTTGCTTGCAGTACTAAGCTCACATCTATTATGTCGCACAGCATACTTTCTAATTATATTAGCAAATAGACCTTTAGAATTTGAAAAAAGGTAAACTTCGAGTTTAGAAACATGACTTCACCGGCTGAATATGTATCCATTCTTAATATGGTGAACTTAAACAATGGTGGACAACAACAGTTTGTTACCATGGCGATGTCTTTCCTGGAGCAGTATCCCATGGCATATATAAAGAACCTCCGAGCCTGGGTGCGGGCAGGTGAGAAGAAATGCTTCCATTCATTCTGCATGATTCGGATACTGCAGTTCTGCAACAAAGGCCATCTTCTACTGGATAGGTCAGAGCAGTCTATTCTCCATTTGACAGCAACATATCACAGTTGCTGTAAACTCAACGACGAAATTCTCACAGTGTGTCCAGATTTGGCTATTAAAAAACGGTCCGGCGAACATTCGGGTTTGACGGCTCTGCACATACTTGTCAGCAAGGACGCTGTGGAAGCAACGCAACATTTCTTAGCGCACCTGTCGGTTAGGCAGTATCGGAGACAGTTGATGTGCATGCTGGCTGATGGCAACAGGTTCAAGAAAACTAATCTTATGGGGCAGACTGCTCTTTCAGCCGCTGTGCTAAACTTCTGCACTCCTCTGGTGATGTCTCTGTTGGACGCGGGGGCAGATCTTTTGGACCAGAACAGCCTCGGGGACACCGTTCTACACTCACTCGTGCGCTATGCAAACCTGTTCCCATCAAATAGAGATGAAGTAGTTGAAATGATGGCTACTATACAAGAGCACATCTTGATGCCCAAAGAAGAAGACCAAAGACTGTGGGGCAAACGGTATGCGCGCAAGGTCTGGTTCTGCCGCAATAGAGAGAATATGACGGCTCTTCAGCTGGCAGCAGTCTTGGGCGAGCATCAGATCGTGTGCTTCATAATGGACTTGCAGTGGGTCTACCGCACTCTGTACGACTATAACGGCATTTTCGAGACCAACCTGTACGACATTACAGAGATTGACACTTTGGCAGGAGAGGCATGGAACCAAGACCGATCTGCGCACTTAGGCACTCATTGGGGGAAAAGGTTGTTAAATTTTTTCAGAATGGTGTTTTGTTGTTCCCGCACCGCGTCTGATAACAGCCTATGTGGTCCTCCAGTGATGGAAAAAATATGTGAGGTCGACATCGCATCAGCCTGCAACATAATATCCACACCTGTAGTCACCAAACTATATTATTATAAGGTTGCGGTATCACACAAAAATCGTACTCTTTTAAATTATTCTAGTATTTTTGTTTTCAATTCACAGAATAGAATATGCCTTTTTAAAGCGATTAGTAAACAAAAAGGCGTTCTAGTGAAAGTTTCACACACTTCACACAATGTGTCGATGTCTAGGTGTTTCCACACTGAGAGGGGGCCATACCAGGACTTTGGTGTCAGGTGGTCACATGATGTTCTCTGTAGTGTGTCGGGATTATGGAGTACAGTGCTGTTAAGGCAGAAAAAAAAGAGTTGTGTCCAAAGCATTGCTGTTCTTGAGATTCGAGTAGTTCAGTGCATTCTATTACATTCTTTATGAACCCTAATTAAATGTAGGAATTTGGTTGGGAAATACCATCGTTTTAAAAACAAATTTATAACTTAAACTGTGGTTTTCAGTTAATTAGTCTCCAACAGTTGCTTTTATGTTGCGTATCGAGTTAATTTTATTTTTAAAAAAAAATTCTTTTCTGGGCAAAGAAATGTTGATCATTATAATTATTTTCTGGAGTTTGGTTAAAAATGGGAAATAACACGTGAATTTCAAGTATTTTACTGTATTATTTCCCTTGGTACACAAAAATATTTGGAACAGCCCGCGTCCCGAACCCCGAATCCCGCTTCCCCCTCTCTCTCTCTCTCTCTCTCTCTCTCTCTCTCTCTCTCCCTCCCTCCACTTCCTTTCTCTCTATCCCTCTCTCCACCTTCTTTCTCTGTCTCCCTTCATTTCCTCTAAAAATCTGACCATTGACATGAATGAAGTACATCTTTTTACACGAGTATCACAATAATAAAAACAAATAAATCAATGTCTTGCGTAAAGAACAAATTCAATAACATGGAAAACAATAATGTATATGTTTAAGTAGATCAATAGCGTTAAAATTGTTTGAAAATCCAATAATTTTCCTATTTTTGAGTAACAATCCTTTAACTAACCTACATGTGTTTTAAAGGAAAATCATTTTGACTTCTATATTTAAACATAAAAAAAATACTTCGGGACACTATTTCTACATTGCATTTTTGTGAAGACTATAATAAGCTATAAAGAATAACTTTTTTACGTCGATTTAATCTAGATTTATGCTTTTAATTTTTATATGTAAGCGTCAAACCGAAAACTTATTCATTATCTCAGGTTTGAACCTAATATTAGTTTATTCATTTTCTTGGTTTCTTTATAAATTATCACTATTTATTTTTTTTTTATTGTTCATTTTGGCACAATAGTTGTAGAAGGCTATGGAAAATCAAGGCTTTCAAAATTGTAAAGCCTAGAAGAAGGTTCATCGACTCTTCATTTTCCTGCAAATTAAAAAAAGAAAAAAAATACACCCATCCACCCACCTCTCCCATTTTCTATACTTAATACAGTCATATGTTCCAAAAATGTTTAAGCACCAAAGACACAGGTTTGTAACAAAAACAAAATATTCACACTGAAACATCATCATGTATGGTAATAGTTGTAGCTTTGGCGGTGGTGGCGGTGGTGATGCTAGATAAACACGATAGATACGATGATGATGATGATGATGATGATGATGATGATGATGATGATGATGATGATGATGATGATGATGATGATGATGATGATGATGATGATGATGATGATGATGATGATGATGATGATGATGATGATGATGATGATGATGATGATGATGATGATGATGATGATGATGATGATGATGATGACGACGACGAAATTTTTAAAAATTACAAATAAAGTGTACAATGGTTTTTTAAAAAGACATAAACATGTAACTGAGGAATTTAAAAAATAAAATATTAACTATGAAGGAAATATATATATTCAGTCGCAATAGCATAATGTATAAAGCGTAAAGTAAAATTTAGTTTTGTTTTAATATAAAAAAAAATGTATGTTTAATAAGTAGCATAGTTGTTTCTCTTTGCGTCATTTCTATTTTTTAATTAGGAGATTATTTTAAAATTTTGCTTAGGATTTACGTAAAAATGTGGGGGTTTTAGTGGCATATGAATTTAAAACTCCGTGGAATAGAATTAGGCGAGGAGTTGGTCAATTTTTTTAGAAACCACTTTTTTCACTTTATAAAATCAGAGTCTATAGGTTTTATCCATTAATAAACTCAATCGTACAAGGTGCTATGTGACTTCTGAAATACTTAAGATTTCGAGTGGTTCAGAAATAAGATAAAGCATTGTACAAATGGGATGAGGAGTTCATTTAAAAAAAAAAAAACAGAAAGGAAAAAATTTGGCAGACTTGGTCCTCTATAATGGCATGTTCTCTTACTTATTATCGATAACAAGAAGTTCATTTATATTTTATAGCACAGTATCAGCTTTTGTTCCATTTATGTTCAGTCTGTTCTTCGAAATTTATTCATTTCCCTATTTCTCTCTCTCTCTCTCTCTCTCTCTCTCTCTCTCTCTCTCTCCCGCTCTCTCTCCTCCTCCCTCTCTCCCTCCTACCACAAACATTCATTTTTATATTACCCTGTAATATATCATAAACGATATAATCTGATTTGAGCACATTTTCCCAACTATTTCTTCACATAACTTTAGAAAACACTGCACATATTATGTTCACACACAAACACATACACCATAAAATTACTTCCTCAAAAACAATACCTCGAAGCATCATACATGTAGTTGAAATAAATGAAGCAAAAAACTAATAATATAAAAGCACCAAATGCATAAAGTATTTACAATAGTTGTACAAGTAGCAGGGGCGGTCTAAATAAATTATCGATATAACAACATGTGTCATGTGATAGTGGGCCAAAGAGACAGAAATAAACCATGGTCATGATAAAATAATCTTTACTGAAAAGTTAGAACCATATCCTGAACACAGATTCGAAACTTAACTTTGCTACGCCTACACTTCGTCGTACTTTGCGTACAGTTTTAAAGTTTTGTCGACACAATATTCTTAGGCTCAACTAATGTGTCAAAAAATAAAAAATAGAAAAGTGCAGCAAGTATGAAAGAGCGCTATTCTTATTTTGAGAATCTTAGAATCCCTCTTCTTACTCTTTAGTTTTAATATCAAATCTTAGATCTTTTAAGAATTTTCAAAAATACGCCAACATAGTGGGCACTTCGATAGGACAGCTTAAACCGTTGTAGTGTAGGCTGATCACGTGGGCTAATAATTATATATACATGTAAATATTATTTATATTATCCTATCTATAATTTAAATTTCAAGGAAATGAATCCCTTAAAGTCTTCTACCCTTGATGTGCAGCAAACATTAATGGAAGTGTTTTTTTTTTTTTAGTTTTGGAAAAACCCGGAAATACCTTATGAACCTTTCAAAGAGTAACTACTCCATTTGTTTTAACTCAACGATAAAAAAGCCAACACAAATTAAAAGGTTAATAACAGGATAGAGACAATACATTTTTTTATAACAATAACAAAATTAACAAGATCAATAAAAGCAAAAAGTTCTTTATGTAGCAGCATAGTTTCGACCACAAAAAAACATTAAGACGGATTCCTAACTATTACTGAAGCTATTTGCGTGTTGTAGAGTGTATCAGCTGTAACGAAAAAAAAAAACCAAGCCGTGAATGACCCTGCACCTTAAAATGTATTGTACATGTACACAAAATAAGCGATCATTTGGAGAGCAAAAAAAACTGATAGTATGTTTGCTTTGGGCGAGGGTTGGGGGGGGGGGGGGTACTACTTGGAAGTAAGACAATGGAAGGTGGGATTCCTTCAATGAGATACCATAATATGTGATAAATCTTTGTTAGCTTTTAACTCCTTCCATCACCCCTCATACGGTGTTCTCATTTACATGCTCTTGTGCTAACGCCTTTTTGTATTGATCTGCACACCTTCCATTTAGAAATGATAAATATCAAAACTCTTGACATTTATACATTTTTGGAAATCCCCCCCCCCCCCCACAAATGCCCACACACAAAAC
>RQTK01000449.1:317312-326232 GCA_003991915.1 Elysia chlorotica
AGACATAAACATTATATTATTCTTAAAGAAAAGGGCGATTCGAACCCTAGTATATCATCATCATCATCCGGGTGCCGTCTCCTTGCGAAGGTTGGCTGCAATGGCCGTCCATTGACATCTGTCCTGCGCAAGTCGTTGGCACTGCACCAGCGAGTAGCACGTCCATTCTGCGATGTTGTCATTCCATTTCGTTCTGGGGCGTCCCCGACCTCTGCTGCCCTCCACTTCGCCGTTATAGAGATCTCTTATCACACTTTCATGACGCATGAGGTGTCCATAATATTGCAGCTTCCTATCTCTAATACACTGCCCTTTTTCTCTTCTTATGTTCAATTTTTGTAACACTTCGTAGTTGGTCAATTTTTGTCGCCATGATATCTTCCCTATTCTCCTAAATGCATACATTTCGAAAGCTTCTATTTTGTTCATTTGTGCTTTACTAATCGACCATGTCTCTGACCCGTATAACAGGGTGGACCAGACAAACGTTTTGAGTAGTTGAAGCTTTGTCTTCATGCTGATGGAATTTGAAGTAAAAGTATTCAGTAGGCTGTTGAAACTGGTTTTTGCAATTCCGATTCTGCGTTTAATGTCTTGGTCTGCTCTATTGTCATCACTGATCAGTTGACCTAAGTAAATGAATGTGCTGACCTGTTCCAGCACAGTGTTACCAATGTTGATATTGATCTTTATTGTGAAATAACGCATAACAACCTTCAATAGACATAAACATTATATTATTCTTAAAGAAAAGGGCGGTTCTTTTCGTCTTTGATTCGTTTTCAAAAATAGATCGAACACACTGCAACAATACACAAGGTGCTTTGGACTGCAACATTAACCCGTAGAGTGCCATTGTATCTTTCTCAACTTAACAACATTTTTCCAGTCATTGCGAATAGGCAATGAATAAAATCTATAGATCAAACGCCATCAATAAATGTATATGTATAACGATAAAAGTCGTCGATTCATTGAAACTAAATAGATCAATAAAAAGAACAGTCCATGTGTCAGATCAGAGGACAACTGGCCAACCTTGAATGTAGCCGAGCAGCCATTATTTACAGTTTAAACCTCCAGTTTTACCGACGGTTAGGTCCGCTCTACACGGCCCAATGAAAAGCCTCGTTAGAGAAGTAAACTTGTACAGGGGGTCCGACCATCTGAGACTAATGGTTTGTGACAATTAGTACACGTATTGCGATATTTGGTGTCGTGGCCCACACGAGAACGATACGTAATTGAATCTGTACCGGCGTCCAATCATAGCCTTAGTCTAGGCTGACGGAGCCAATGAACGATCAGGAACCCCTATGTCTAAGGGCGTTGTTATGTCATCTAATATGGTAGTATATCTCGCAAAGTCTGTGCTATTTTTCTTTGGGGTTAGAACTCTTTAATTGTTTCCGACAGTTCTCTGGTAGCGATTAAATTGGTGTTTTGGTGTAGATCAAATGAAACTGCAGAAACAGCAACAACACAGAAAGAACAAATGTTTATGGGCCTTTTTGAAGGTTAGAGACACACAAGAAGGCGAATTATGAATTATACGAAGGACAGTGGTAGACAAAATATAGTCGAGAGGATAATGGATTGAAAGGGGAAAAATACGAGTGAAGAGTGATCAAGGTCGGGAAAGAAACACGGAAAAATCAGGAGGGGGGGGGGGGGGGGGGGAAACAAAAAAATGAAAAAAAGGAGAGCGAGTGAGTGAGTGAGTTTGTTTTTACGGCACTTCAGCACAGTAACGGTTGTACTGGGGAGAGGCACAGACAACACAATGATTCCCTATGTTGTCGAATTTTAAGCTTCCGAATTCGGGTTAATCTGGTTTGAAAACCATTTATTTTCTTGGAGCAACCCACAATGCCATATAAATATAGTGGCTTTTGGCACTGTCAACTTTGACCATCAAAAACAACAACAGCAACGGCAGCAACAACAGCAACAGCAGCAACAACAGCAACAGCAGCAACAACAGCAACAACAACAGCAACAGCAACAACAACAGCAACAGCAGCAACAACAACGACGGCAAACATAGATTAGAGGTGAGAAATGTATCTGGTACCTAAATGTTCGAGCGGTATTGCTCATGGCCTCTCACCCTATATGCACTAACTTGCTGAAACCATGGCCTCTCACCCTCTCTGCACTAACTTGCTGAAACCATGGCCTCTCACCCTCTCTGCACTAACTTGCTGAAACCATGGCCTCTCACCCTATATGCACTAACTTGCTGAAACCAAAGTGACACCCCGGATGCTGTTATTTTATTACCTCCCCTGACAGCTGATGGGCATCCATGCGTGGCGAGCAGAGGGAATGGCTTCAAGTTATCGCTCTCAACCATTACCAAGATGTCTCTCTCTCTGTTTCTCTCTGTCTCTCTCTCTCTCTCTCTCTCTCTCTCTCTCTCTCTCTCTCTCTCTCGCCCTCTCTCTCTTCATCTCTCGCCCTCTCTGCCCTCCCCCCCCCCCCCTCTTTCTCTCTGAGCTTAAAATCTCATAATGTACCCTATATGGATCCAACGGTAATAGAGGAGAAACCATTATGACGTCAGAAACACCATGACTTGTATTCAAAGCTCTTTGATGAAGCTCATACCTTAATCCCCCTCACGCCTCCCCCCCCCCCCCCCCCCCCCCCCCTCCCCCCCCACCCATAAACTACGCAAACACAGATGCCCCCGCACCCCACATCCTTTATCACCAAACGAACCCATTTCACATATACTTTTCAATGAATCATGTTTTTACAGCATCTTTATTATATCGTATTCGTGGGGATCATAAAGCTTATAGCTAGCTACCCTCTGAGACGTGTATTGTAATTATGTAACTTTGTAATTAAGTTCCCTCATAAATATAAGATCGGACACCTAGTTGGTGTTACAAGCAATTCCACGACACACATTAGTGTAACACTGAGAGGCCAATGACCTTTTTCAAACTCAGAAAGTTTGATTAATAACATTATAAGCAACTTCGAGAAGCCCTGCACAAAAAAATTATAACAAGAGTATTAAACTACCATTTATTTTGCGTTTTGGGAGCGAAGTGGTCTAGTGGTACAGACCATGATCTCTTTGAGTGGCACTTCGATTCGATGCCGACGCATCTGCAGGCCGAGGGTTCTAATCCCAGAAAGCGTATTCATTGTAAGGCCATTTTCACAAAAAGTAAATTCCTTCCACTTTGTAAAAATACCTGGAAGATTCAAAATCTACATTAACTTTGTAAGAAATGTGTGGAATTGGTCTTTACATTGTAATAGGTTAACAATCTCAAGCTAGGTCCTAAGATTTCAAATGGGGGGGGGGGGGGGGGGGGGGGGCGTCGTCTTTGTCTGCCAAGCACAATAATGGTGCCCTAGCTGTGGTTTGGACCTAGGACCTTCTGGCTGTCATTTCTGACTTCTTTTGACTGAGCATGCTAAGTCGTAATAGATATATTCAGGCTATCGTGATGTTATAAACATTTTATTAGTCGGTGGATACCTAAATGGGATTTCAGACTAAATCAACTAATTTGCTTTATCAGCCTCCAACGTGAGAACTATAAATGTTACAATGTGGAGGGGTCCCTAAGATTTAGGTCTGACAATTTTACGTGCTCCCACACGAGGAAACATCCACTCCTTTACGAGCCGATCTCATTACACGAACACAGACCCAACCAGTAGGCCATGAAATACGACAAACAAATTCGCCGTTTGTGGGTTTCGAACCGCGGACTTCCCGAATATACGACCAACGCTCTACCACTTGAGCCAGTTGAAGGACATTAGCAGAGTGTGATGGTCAAGCAGAGGTGTGGCCAACACGACTGGACATCGCGGCAGAACTGAACTGCTCTAAGCCTGGGCTATCATGTGGCCGGGACAATACGCCAATAAAGTGACCCATTGAGTGACCAATTGTGGGAATGTGTTTTCTCGTACAGGCGTGAAACCATAAACCGACCTGGAGGACGTTTGCCCATCCATGCGGGACAAATGGGGGTTCGAGTCAGGGTGTCAGGTTCTGGTATAGGACGGGGCTACTGGGCTACTGTTCTGCCGCTTTGGGGGAGGGGGGAAATGTAAGGAGAATGGTTATCATGAAAATATTCATGTCTAAATGTCCAAAAGTGTTTTTATGTGGTGTCGGGGTACACATAAAACAGGATTTGCGATTGAAACGACGATAACGGGATAACATAATTATGACTCTCAGGCAATGTGTTTTCTGATCGCTGATTGGCTCCGTAAGTCTAGGCTAGAGCTATGATTGAACGCCGGTGCAGATTACGTCACCTATCGTCTTGGTTTTCGGTACGGGCCTGCAATCACAAGGCCTTTAAAGACAGAGACCGACAAGGATAGATCGGACCTTTGAGGTCTTCCATGTGGACACCCATTGATTGTTGGTGGAGCTTAAGGGAGGGAACTGTGTGGGAATTCCCATTAACGGTCAGGCGGAGATGGATAATTGAAGAGATGCCAGGCCCGAGTGATTGGTTAATCCCTGGAACTGTGGCTGGGATTAGTCTAATCTTTTCTTACCGTCATCCCCGGCGTTGTGGGCGGATTAGCTACGTCTTTTCTAGCGTTCCGCTGCCAACATGTTGAATGAAGCAGACGACAAAGTGTCTCTTTGGTGAATACCGATATGATTCCTCACTTCACAGGGTAAACATCTAAAGACTTAGCGTCGTAAGTACATTTATACGACGTCGTGGGCGCTTACAACTCGTCGTAAGTCTTATTATTGACATATCTTTTGACGAGTCTTAAGCTCACAACAGCGTTGTACTTACGAACTTTAGTGGCTATGCGGCGTATACGTTTAAGACTCCGCCCAATACCTCGTTCATCTATAGTATAGTCGCGATTCTTTTAGACCTAGATTTAGATTTCTGATGCTCATTTTAGCCTTCGTCTTTAGACATTTTTTTTGTAAAATAGAAATGACAGAACGTAAACACAGCAGTGATGTATAGGCTGACAGAAATTGGGTACAAATCACTATTAACATTGTGTTTATCTCCTGTCTGCTGAAAGCATTAAAAAGTCCCAAAGACTTTAATTTGTTCCCTTATCCGCTTTAACGAAAGGTTATAAACACGGTGAGCGATGAAAAAAAAATGTTCTTTGTAGCTATGATTTATGTACGAACATTGAGTAGCAAAAATTTTTAACTCGAATGTACGTGTACCAAGGTTGATGACTTGAAAACAATGTAAAAGATAAATTATGATTTATTTTTTTTTTAGTTTACAAAAATGAAGTAAAATCAACCCATTGTATAAATGTTTATCTAAAAAATATTCAGTTTGTTTTCCTCACAATCGGGACTTGGGGTGATATTTTATGAGGATGATGTGGACGGACAATCTCTAGGGGTGATAGATGAGAGGTATTTTGACTCTATGCCTCTTACAACTACATTTCCCTAGTTTTTTGTTTTCTTAAAAAGAAAAGGAAAAAAAAAAGAAAACCAACGCACATATCTGGAACAAAACACACCTTAACTTTTGTTCTTCTACTCGGGGCGTAGGATAATATTTTCATGATGCTCATGTGAAAGAAGCAACTGTGAGGATGAGAAATGAGAGACAACTGACCCTACGTTGACCTTGGTTGTGGACCAAGGTCACCAGGCTGTTGTTTTAGGAAGGCGACTCTCTGTGAGCGATCAGTGGCGGGGGTTGGGGGGTGTCACACTACAGGTCTAGCGATCCACGTCACAGTAACACGCATGACATAGTCATGACCTTGAGGAATACAAATTTCTGCGGTACCTTAGGTTTTGTACAGAGCTAACTGCAATCATTGGGCGCCGGTTTATAGTCCATTACGTACCGTCTCTGTTTACGATACGAGTCCATTACGCACCGTCTTTGTTTATGATACGAGTCCAATACGAGTCTTGGTTTACGATACGTGTCCAGGTATCGCAAAGCTCCTTACGTAGCGTCTCCGTTTTGGATAAGACCCTCCTTAACGCAAGGTCTCTTGGTGTTTGGTCAAACTCTCTTCGGACATGTGTCGCCGGACACAGGGTGACTGGACATCAGCGGACTTGTTTAGACGGTCAACATGTCCAGTGAATGGTCTAATAGGTTAGATGGACACTGGTCAAGTAAATGGTCCTATCGACTTGTTGACCACTTGACCAGTCCGGCAAGGTGGGTTAGGCATCTGTGGATGCACGGCCGCATCCATTGTGCTGGATAAGTGGATGAAGGTGGATAAACAGGATCAGGCGATGGGTGGCTGGGAGCCGCGATGGGCTGTGTTCGGGATTAACACTTGACGGGGCAGGGTGGCTGGGAGCCGTGATGGGCTGTGTTCGGGATTAACACTTGACGGGGCAGCCCTGGTTGGGGGAGATTATCGGATTACGTGCACAGGTGGCGCAGTCTTCGTGCAAGGGGGGGGGGGGGGGGTGGGGGGGGGGGGGGGGGGGGGGGGGAGTGTACATACAGGCCGTGCGTACGTTTGGAGTAATTCTTCTTGAGTTGTGGAAGAAGAACATTCAAGAAGTATTGTTCGATTTTGTTGATCTCTCCATTTAAAAATCTATATTAAATTTTGGGTTTTTTTTTCTGTAGGTTTGAGAACCAAAACGGCCAAGGTCGATAAAAACGAGTCATACAGATTTAACATCTTTGATTTGCTGTTGTCAATTTACCAAAACCACACAAGTTTACTATTGTTCAATTTTTCTTTCATGATATAATTCAACGTTGAGGGTTTCCAACTCAATGAGTTCTCTACGATGAAAAAAACCACGGCAGTTAACAGTTTTGACAAGAAAAGGGCAGGCGGTGATGGTTGTAATAACAATGATGATGATGATGATGATAATGATGATGATGATGATGATGATGATGATGATGATGATGAATGGTGATGATGAGTGAACGTAACTTTGTTAATCTTTTGATGATGGCAACATTGATGAAGAAAAATCGCAAATGAACAACTATTACTACGACCTTCGTCCTCAACATCCTCTTTAGTGATAGTGATGCAAAGTAAAAAAAAAACGAGTAACACAAAACAAAACAAAACAAAACAAAAACAATGCGAAACCTCCCCGAGGCGCCAGTACCATGGGCGCCTAGAATCCCGCAGAGTTCCCGGCTAATGTCCGACCAGTTTCCGCCTCATTAGTCGCCTGCCCGCACCGGTCAGCTAATCGGCCATTACTGACGCCACGGACTGGTCTAAAGACGATTCGGACCTTGGGATTTGACCATTGGGCAGTTCGGATTACGGACATTAAATTTCCCTTCAATCAATGGGGAGAGGGGAGAAGTACATGGGAAGTTTGGGGCGCAAGAAGAATGAGGCGGAGAACGGGTTTGAGAATGGGGGAGGGGGGGGGTTATAACGGAAATACTACATATATATAATAGTTATACTCTAAAGAACTTGTCTTTTTATATATTTGGTGAGTATGTGAACGGAGTGTATGTGTGTGTGGGCGGTAACGGCGATAGTAGAAAGAGGCGAAGAACAGGGTGACGGGGTGTTTAACAAGGGGGTGGATGGGGTGTGACGGAATTCCTAGGTATATATAACACTCTATAAAGCTCGCCCTTAATACAGTAGGCGAATGCGCGGGACCTGGTCTCTGTGGCCAGTTATTCAACTTACAGAGTATATATCCCCCAGTTTGGCTAACTCCGCTCAATGCAGTAATGGGTGTTCAAATTGCAATCGCGTCCAGGGGAGCGTCTTTATGGAGTGGTCAGTTCTGACCAATACAGGCTGTGTGATCGCCACGAAGATAATGGATGACTTAATCACACCCAAAAGGCATGACTCCTCATTGAATGGAAAGTCTAGGATAGACGATGGTTTATATTCAAGTTTGGCTAACTCCGCTCAATGCAGTAATTGCAGTTACGGCCTGACGTCCCTGCTCTCTGGACGTCTCTGTAAGTGTAATCTTTGACGTCCCGTTGGTTTCGCGGACAATAAAGACCTTGTGATAACGGAGCCAATGTCGAAAACGGAGACGTGGTGGTTGAGTTGGTTTAATGTCCAACATTAGCACTATTATAGACTATATTGTGGACGGGCCCCAAGACTGATGTGTGACAATTTTGTGTGCTTGAATTTTATTGCTTGAAGAAACTAGTCCGGATAAGACGATCTACTGGGGGTTCATCTAGATACATCGATTTACGTAACAATTCAAGTTAGGTGTTATTTCTTAAACATTGAACACTAAATTTTCTCTCTCGCTCTTCTTTCTCACTTCCTCTCTTATTCCTTCATGTTCCCATCTTTTTCTTCCTCTCTCTCTCTCTCTCTCTCTCTCTCTCTCTCTCTCTCTCTCTCTCTCTCTCTCTCTCTCTCTCTCTCTGTCTCTCTCCCTCTCTCTCTGTCTCTCTCTCTCTCTCTCTCTCTCTCTCTCTCTCTCTCTCTCTCTCTCTCTCTCTCTCTCTCCGCCCCCTCCCCCCCTCTCTCTAGTTTGACCAATGTGACATCCGCGACTAGTAACGTTGTCCAACTACATTCGTCACGGCCTATAAAGAGTGGACACCTATGGTGGTCAAATTGCAATCGCGTCCAGGGGAGCGTCTTTATGGAGTGGTCAGTTCTGACCAATACAGGCTGTGTGATCGCCACGAAGATAATCGATGACTTAATCACACCCAAAAGGCATAGTCACTCATTGGGGCGAAAGTCTAGGATAGACGATGGTTTATATTCCCTTACATGTTGGCTCCCTTTGTTTTACAGAGGTGTGAGTAGGAAGAGTGGAATAACAAGAGAGAGAGAGAGAGAGAGAGAGAGAGAGAGAGAGAGAGAGAGAGAGAGAGAGAGAGAGAGAGAGAGAGAGAGAGAGAGAGAGAGAGAGAGAAAGAAAAAGAGGGAAGAGAGAGAATGAGAGAGAGAGAGAGAGAGAGAGAGAGAG
>RQTK01000449.1:334716-390573 GCA_003991915.1 Elysia chlorotica
TTCTATCTTTATCTCGATCTCCCAGCCTCAATTATAGACACCCATTCACGCCCTCCATCTTGGTATGTTTGTCATGAAAGAAAACTCTAATCACAAGTTTAGCTATCATCTTTAGTTGTCGTAGTTGTTGTTTTTGTCGGTGTTGTTGTTATTGCTGTTGTTGTTGTTGTTGTTGTTGTTGTTGTTGTTGTTGTTGTTGTTGTTGTTGTTGTTGTTGTTTTGGTCTTTGTAGTTGTTGTTAATGTTGTTGGTGCTGCTGTTGTTGTTGTTTGAGTGGTCTGAAGTATAGAGAGCCCCATCACCACAGCAGCTATAAGCTATAAAGATGCGTATCTCCCCATCCTGTAGCCCTGGGTGTAAGTGACTGTACCTGACGACCTGTCCAGGTTTGACTTAACACATTTTTAGCTGTACAGACAACAGGCCAGGCATGCCGTCCTGCTTTGACTTAACACATTTCTAGCTGTACAGACAACAGGCCATGCGTGCCCCGACTGTGACCTTGAGGGGACATAACTCTGCTCCCGACAAAACATAATTATGAGTAATAATACTTTTAGACCATCGTAAAACGGCGCGTCAAATCTCGAGGGAAAGCGATACCATCGGAGGGGGGGCGGAGGAATTTAAAATTTAACCTTCTTTTGGGGGGTTGGTTGGTCGTTCGTTTTGTTTTGGTTATTTTCTCTTATTTTTCACGTTTGTGTTTCTTTTCAAATATAGTCCCTCTTAAAAATATATTGGCTCGTCCTTTTAAAACAAAATATTTGTGAATAATAATACTTCTAGAATATGGAAATTAAAATGCGGCATATAATCAAGATGTTATGACTGTAAAAAGCCATGGAATTCGAGGTATATGCCCTTTCTTAGAGGTGTAAAAAGGGGGAGGGGGGGCGTAGGTGAAGGTTTTTGGATTGTTGTTGTTCTCTTCTTCAATGTTGTTTTATTGAAGCCAGCCCCCCCCCTTTTTCCCCTCAATACACACACAGACACACAATTCTAAATGATTCTAACTTAAGAGCATAGTAATATCTTTCGCACGCTATATCGAATCGCTTCGCTTTTCGGTCAAGCTTTCCTATCTTCTTCTGTTTTTGTAAAGCATAAAAGTTGTTTTGGTCCGTCTAGATTTTAGCACCACACTGAGGAACGATTGATCGTAGTAGATTATTAAAAGGTTATAATTTGCTTTAGTTTTCATGGTCACCCCAAGATCACAGCAAAAAGATCCTAATCAAAATTATTCTAACTTGTCCTCAAGATCCATAAGGGCCAAAACACAGCAGAATTTTATACTGATCGTGTAAAGTGTTTTAGACCGTTTTCTTCTCGTGTGAAAATGTGTTTTAAAGTTAAAAAATTAGGAGTGCTTTTAACCTCTTCACATGTCGATTTTATAAATAATGCGTTCGAAAAAAGGTAGTTTTAGTTAAAAGGCAAATTAGTGTTAAAACTTCACTCAGTGTGGTAATTGTTTTCCTAATTGTAGAAAACCAGTGATTAAAGTAAAGGCTTCATAATGCAAAAATAAAATCATTCGCTTAACGTGGGAACAAGTCGCAGAATACGAATCCCAGCTCTTTCTACATTAGCTGTATAGGTGTGCTTCTCTACTTATGGCGGTTGATGTTTAGGTGTTTTTGCTCTGCTCTGCATAAAGTTACTTTTTTTGTTGTGATTTCTGTTGTTGTTGTTGTTTTGTGTGTTTGTAGTAGATATTTATGTTCTCTCTTTTTTTTTCTTGATATTTCTTCTTCTTCGTCTCCGCTTCCTTCTCCTCCCTCCTTCTTTTCATCATCATCATCATCATCATCATCATCATCATCATCATCATCATCATCATCATCATCATCATCATCATCATCATTTTGTCTTCTTCGTTGATTTTTTTTATCTGTTTGTTTTTCACTTTTAGCCTCCTTTGATTGTTTGTCCTTGCTTTCGTTTTTATTTCTGCCCGTTAAAAGTCTGGCTGGCGGTCGGTTTTTCCGCCAGGATGTAAAAATCTGGATTCATTATTTGGGTTTCTGTACAAGTGAGAAGCGGTGAACTCTAGTGATCATGGCGGGTCGCTAGAGTGCTTGACCTCCTCTGTTGTTCTAGGGATAGCAGGAAGGTAATGAGGGAGAGATTGGGAAGAGTGAGATGACAAAAAGTGTGAGAGAGAGAGGGAGAGAGAGGGAAAGAGGGAGGGGGGGGGGCAGAAAAAAAAAGAAATGTCGAAATGATGGTAATAGACGAGAGTGGAAGAGTCGAAATGATAGATCAGATTTTCTCAATACTGCCCATGTAGAAAATGGAGCTTACAGGGTTAGCGGACAGAGATAAAGTGTAAGTGGGGATACAATGAGAGAGGGAGAGAGGGAGAGAGAGGGAGAGAGAGAGAGAGAGAGAGAGAGAGAGAGAGAGAGAGATGGAGAGGGAAAGAGGGGAATGAGGGAAAAAATATAGAGAAAGAGAGGCGGAAACAGTGAGACAGACAGCCACAGAGAGAGAAAGAGAGAGGGAAAGAGTGTGAGAGACATAGAAAGAGAGAGGGTGGAGAGAGAGTGTGAGAGACATAGAAAGAGAGAGTGGGAGGAGAGTGAGTGTGAGAAAGATAGAAATAGAAATGGGTGATTTGGGTTTTACAAGGCCATCAACATAAATTATGCAATGTCCGTTAGTGAGTCGTGTGGTTCAGTTGTTAGTGCGTTTGCCTTTTAATGTGAGAAAAAAGAGGCAGTGTTGGGAACAACGTGGAGTAAATGGTGAGGTTGGATTTTTTCGAGCGATCGGCCGCTTAGCTTTAGGGTCACGCCATATGTTTTGTTTTGGATTTGTTTTAGAAGTTGATTGTCTCTCTGTCTACGGCTTTTTAGTTGATTTTGTTTCTTGTGCACATTTTGTAAAGTCTTCAATTTTTTTTTGGTGCATTGGATCTGGATACTTACTAGATGAGCTGGATTTTTACTGTATTGACTTTTTTGTGTCCGAGTATTGTTTTTTTTTCTAGATTGGTGACATGGCATTTCGGTTAGGTTGTTCACCCTCTGATGACGGGAGCTTATGGTTCAAACCGTGGACAGTGACCTTTGTTGTATGACCAAACTGTGGTGTATAACCAGCACGTTTAACTCGGCACGTATAGTGTTGAGATTGAGACCTATATAAGCATTCCTCTACTTTGAGTCTTTGTCGCTGTCGGTAAAATGGTATTGGCAATGTACCTGGGCTGCTCCTCGCGGGATGGTAACCTGAGGGCGAAATGGATCCGCATAAACAGGCTTAAAAGATCAAAAACAAAGAACCGTTACTCTGGTATTTCATCACCCCGAGGTGCCTCGAGCTATACTATACCCAGATCGGTGTGTGCCGACTGACATCTTTGATGTTAAGTGAGGCGTCCAGGTCAATCCCAAAACCAGGCGCTCCAGTCCAGGCCATCAGAGACCTGGCGATACAGGTGGCCGTAGGAGAGATGGTGACGGGCGATATGCTAGGGAGTCTACACTGCCGGCGTGCAGTCATAGCTCTATACGAGACTAGGAGGCGCTGAGTAGAGAGAGTGAGAGAGAGAGAGAGAGAGAGAGAGAGAGAGAGAGAGAGAGAGAAACAGAGACAGAGAGAGAAAGCGGATGCCCCTCTATCTCTCTTGTCGTCGTAAAGGAACTTCGATAAATACATTAATTTTGTTTAAATCTCAGAAGTTTCGTTAATTTACTATTAATATACCAAGACAGATCCACTACACACCAATTGCTAGACAGCGCTACATTGTTTGTGATTCCACAGTCACCGATCTCTCACTGTTCTCGACCCTTCCCACGGCACTGATTGATCTGTGTCAAGTATCACAGTCAGACTGACCTGACCCATACAAGTGCAGTGTGCCAGGTCTCGGACCCAGGTTAGAGCGAGTCAGGGACAGTGAGGTTTGAACTCCGAGATGTAAATTGGGTCTCACTCAGGTTTGTCATGAGAATCTTCTAAACAAGCCTAGTTTTGTTTTGTTTTGTTTTGGTTGTGTTGGGTTTGGTATTGTTTGCTTTTTGATATTCTGTCTGGTCTTTCCAACGCCTGGGTCAAAAAAAATGAAAACAAACAAGAGGGGCAGAGAAGGGAAAGGAACGAAGTAAAAACTTCTCTTTTGTCCAGGCAGGGCTAAAATTTCTTTTTTTTTTTTTTTTTGAAACAGAAAGAAAACACAATGCAAATTTATTTCACTAGGATTTATTTCTCTACCCAAAACCCATTATTATTTCCAAACGTCAAGTCCAGAATTTTTCTCTCAGCCTAGGTCGTGAGAACATTAAAAATCCGGTGTGTTTGTGTGTGTGTGTGTGTGTGTGTGTGTTGTGTGTGTGTGTGTCTGTGTGTTGTGTTTTATAAGGTAGAAACTTTTCCCGTGTCTTTATGGACATTCCTGTTAGTTTGTTTGTATGATTGTTTGTTTGTTTGTTTATTGCTAGCGTATAGCGGCAGAGCAGTGTAGACTACATGTGGACGGGCCCCAAAACTAATATCTGAGAATATACTTGCTGTCACATAAAGAAAGGGCGGGGATACCATGACTCTGTCTCAGCCGGTCACATTATACTGACACCAACTCAACCAGTAGGGGACGAAGTGGTCAAAGCGGGACTCGAACCACGGACCTCCTGCGTTGGGAGACGATGTTCTACACCAGGGTTACCGCGTCCCCCTTAATATTCCGTGAGTCGAGAAGGTCATATTGACTTTAACCCTTTTCACATTGCACGAGTCAATGCATATTCTTTGTGTGCGTTCTATTTCAGAAAATTCTGAAAGTTTATTAAGGGTAAAAGCTCTGTATTTTTTTAAATTTTGAAACGGAAGGTGTGCAGATCAGTGCAAGAAGGTGCTAGCACGAGGGCGTGTCGACCCGCATAAAGTGTGTACGGCGTGATATGAATAGGTTTTTAAAACTGGCAATTAAAATAACCCACGCTCCGTCCGTTCCTATGAAAAAAACTTTAGCTAAGGATTAGCTTTTCACACCTCATGGGTTAAGTTAACCTGTGAATTTCCACATGTTTGGCCATAATCATTGTTGTTATTTAAAAAATAATAATGATGTTTGGCCATAAAGATTTTGTTCTATTCAACATATTTGTTCATATCTATAAAGGTGTTCAATAATGAACTAATAGCTTTCTATAACGGCAAAATTTCCTTATGTTTGGCTATAAACGTTTTGTTTCTTATTTTCACTATATTTTTATATATACTGAGACGTCCAATAATGTCAGACTAATGGCCGTGAGGTAAGCTCCGTGGATTAGTGAGTTGGTGATAACAGGCAGTTTGGGGAATTCCCGCTCGGATAAATGTCCTGGTACCAACAGTTAGGAATCAGCGAGATGTGTTTATTAAGGCGCGATAAACAGGCAAAGTGTGATGGCTGGGCTTTGTACGGGCTTAATCTTTTAACATTAAATACAAAAATAATGGACTGAGGATTAAAGGTGTTTTGTTTATATGGGGTTCTTAGGTGGGTGAGATGGAAGAATGAAACAGTGAGGGGTAGGGAAAGTGTAGGTAGAGAAAGAGGAAGAAGGGATTGGGGATAGGTGTTAGTGGGAGGGAGAGAGAATTTTTTTCTTTTTTCTCTCTTTTTTGGGGAGCTGATTTGGAGGTGGGGGTTGGGGGTTGGGGGAGGGGGGGGGGGGGGGGGGGGGGTCTGGGTGGGGAGGTTTGGGCAGAACTTTGGACACGTGAAACAAAGATATGGGTTGTTTGCTTGTTTTGTCGCTTAACATTCCACCTCAGCATTATTAAGTCTATATTGTGGACGGGCCCGAAGACTAAGATCTGACAATTTTACGTGCTGGCACACACGAGACATGGCGGGGAGACCTGGACTCCTGTCTCAGCCGATCACATTCAACTGACGCACAAAGAGAGAGATAGATTACAAACTTAATCTCTCTGGATTTGTTGGGGTTTAACATTGTAAGGCGGGTCGCTGCATGTGGCTTGTAGTTTTGTTTTATTGGTTTTTCAATGGTGTTTCAATGGAGTTTCAATGGTGTTTCAATGGTGTTTCAATGGTGTTTCAATGGGCTATTAACAGTTGAAATTGTTTCAAAGTTTGAGACATTTATGGATTTGTTTTTCTTTAATGTTTTTAGATGGGGATTAGTAGTATGTGTTAGTGATTGTTGGAATGTTTTAGATGTATGGTGGTGGGAGACAGAGAGGGAGAGAGAGAGAGAGGGGGAGAGAGAGGGAGAGAGATAGGGAGAGAGAGAGAGAGAGAGAGAGGGAGGGGAGGCAGGGAGAGAGAACATAGAGCCCACATACAAGCCCAGAAAGATAAAAATAATATAAACCCACCCATCTGTGAACCTTGATAAACGAGTGTTTCTCGTGACGCACCACCGTTTTGGGCGTGCATTCCCTAATGACGCATTCAGTGACTCTTTATCAACGTTATCAACAGGTGCGATCAGGGCTCTTTTCGAGTATCCGGGATTTTCCGAAAATTTAAATTTTTTTTAAAGATGCGTTGAAATACGGAAAGTTTTTTTAAAATAATGATATTTAAAAGGACGCATACAATAAGGCTGTAAGTACAACGTCCCGGTAGCTTAGTAATCGTCGTAAACCTTCTTATATACATAGCTTACAACTAGTCGTAGGCTTACCACACCTTTGTACTTACGATCCAACACTTATGCCGAGGACTATTATAGTGATTGTACAGAATAGGCCTACAGTAAGAGGGGTACAAAGTATGTACATGTACAAACAGAACTGTAATTTAGGCACCCGACTAGGACATTGGAGTACCTGGTAACTCAGCCGACAAAAGCTATTTTCACATTATATAACTACTACCAATAGTAATTATAGTATCAATATGTGTGTATCTATATTTTCACATTATATAACTACTACCAATAGTAATTCTATATTTTCACATGATATAACTACTACCAATAGTAATTATGGTATCAATATGTGTCTATCTATGTTTTCACATGATATAACTACTACCAATAGTAATTATGGTATCAATATGTGTGTATCTATATTTTCACATTATATAACTACTACCAATAATAATTCTAGTATCAATATGTGTCTATCTATATTTTCACATTATATAACTACTACCAATAGTGATTATGGTATCAATATGTGTCTCTCTATATGAATCTCGCTTAACCGTGGGCCACTCACTAGCGATCTTGCTTGTGTGGCACGTTTAACGCGATTTCTCGTTTTCTCCGTCCGAGAGATTCTGGTCAGACTACAAGACACTGTGTCATTGATGTAGGTGTATCAGTTTAATTATTAGGGTGGCAAATAGGGCAAGGCAAATTGATTGGTTTAACGTTCAACGTCAGCACTGTATAGGCTATTTTGCGGAGGGGTCCCAAGACTGAATTCTGACAATTTATTACGTGCTGCCACACACGAGACCGGGCGGGAAGGCCTGCACATCTGACTGTGATCACATTATACGGACACGATCCAACTTGAACCAGTAGGAGGCGAAATTGGACAAATATATTTTTGAGCGATCGTCGGATTCGAACCGCGGACCTTCTGATCAGGAGGTGAACGCTCTATTACCTGAGCCTGTTCACGCCCCCTAGGTCCATAGAAGCACATAGAGCGAAAACGTCAAGTCCATTCGTCATACGCTCTCGCTTTGGCTGTCGAGGCGTGGTGACTTAGCCCTCTAGTGTTTTCTCTACATGCGCTCGACTGACCTAAGACCAGCGGGTCTCACTGCACTCCCAGAATAGCCGGAGATGAAATGGGCCAGAAATTGATCTTCAAGAGCGACTGACAAGGGGGTGGGAAGAATATGAGAGACAATTATGGGATGGGGAGAGAAGAATATGAGAGACAATTATGGGATGGGGAGAGAAGAATATGAGAGACAATTATGGCATGGGGAGAGAGGCCTTAGTGCGATAGCTCAGTGGACACTAGTTTGCACAAGCAAGCAGGGTGTCCGGTGTTTGAATCCCAGCTGGTATTTTAGAAGGTATATAGGAAACTACACAACCGTGGTGATGAAATGTCGACTAAAACACATAAAAAAAAAACCATTAGGGATTTCGCGAACTGACACTTTCAGAACATCACTACCTCAGTGAGTGCTTTGTGATATACTAATCTTATTTGTACTATACTCTTCATTTTGTTAAAACTAAGAGGCTTTTTTTATTGTTTTATTGTTTAACGTCCAGTATCAGCATTATATGCTATAGTGTGGACGGACCCCAAGACTAACGTCTGACAATTTTATGTAGACAAGACACATGCAAGACAATGCGGAGAGACCTGGACTCATGTCTTAGCTGGTCACATGAAATATACTGACACCGACCTAACATACAGATGTTTGACCGGTCGTGGGTTTCGAACTGGAGACGTCCTGATTAGTGAGACCAATGCTCTACCATCTGAGCCAACTCGACGCCATCACAAAGTGACCACCCAGTCAAAGTACCTGGGTCCAGTTCCACACTGTCCGGAGCTGCAGGTGACCGGACAAAGCCAGCACCTGACTTCACGCCACGGATACCCCAGACTGACCAGTGGTCACGGAATCCTTAATCCACCGGGATTATCCACCCGCCTAGCTTTTCTTATCCACCCGTGGCGCGCGACAGGTGGTATGACGTCATCGTTTTAAACGTAGGCTAATTCACAGCCTTGAAGACATTTTCACCTTTGCTTCTTTAAAAAGATTTACTTGTAACTGTAAGAAAATTTAGATAATGTTATAGCAATGATTCATCTGCATACTGTTAGTTATGATTCATGTTGCTGTTCATAATATTATCTCTGTGGCTTTCAATGGTTCAGTTCTTACTATAAACCTAGCAATGTGCAGGTTAAAAAAAAAAAGACGTTGGTCTTTACTTTTTGACCAGGTGTGTTTCAGCCTGTGGTATAACGATATCCGGTTCTCTTCCATAATCCGACATTTTATTTAGGCTTAGATCAAAAATGAAATTGCTGTGGTTGGTTTTTGTTTGTTTTTGATCCTCATCTATTGTTGTGGTTGTTGTTGTTTTTGTTGTTGTTGTTGTTGTTGTTGTTGTTTGACAAGCGAATAGCATGGTGCAACACAATAGTTTCCCTCTCTCTCTACGTCTTTCCTGCCTCTCACTCTTTTCTCTCTTTGTTTCTACCTCTCTAGACAACCCGTTGTCTTTCTCTGTCTTCTTCTCTGTTTCTGTCTTTATCTCTCTTTCTCCCTAATTTTCTGTTTCCACGTCTGTCTTTCATTCTGTCTGTGCCTACCTCTCTCTCTCTCTCTCTCTCTCTCTCTCTCTCTCTCTCTCTCTCTCTCTTTCTCTCTCTCTCTCTCTGTATCTCTTTCTAACTCTAGCTCCCTTCCCATGTCTCTCTTCCTTTGTCTTTCTGTCCCACCCTCCATCATTTCCAACTCACACACATAAACAACCTGACCCCCGCCCCACACAAAACCAAAACACACAAAACCAGACCGTCGTAAAACTGTATCAATAGAACTCTAAGCCCGACGATAAGCCCCTCAATGCCCCGGACTATAGAGATCCACCATTCACCAACGGGCGGCTAAGACCCCCACACCAGAGACCTTGCAGTGTCTGGACCCCCGAGGAGAACGGAGACGGTACGTAAAGGAATCTGCACCGGCGTCCATTCAGATCTCTACCGTCGACTTTTTGGACCAATGAGCGACTAGGAACCCTCCGTGCCTAAAGGCGTAATTATGTCATCCATTCTCGTCGCGTAGATCACAAAGTCTCCAACAACACGTTTTTCCTCACAGTTGGTCTACAAAATCCCAAACCCAACTGGCGTCCATCGGTCAGTGGGTCTGTAGGGTCAAGAGACCAAGAGAGATGACCACTGAACATGAGCCCGTGTTGCTGGTAACTTACTGAGTATGAGCCTTGCGATTTCGGGACACAAAATAAAAACGAGGACGGTGGACAAAAAAGTCTGCCCCGGCGTGCAATCAAAGCTCTATCCCAGTCTGTCGGAGCCAATGAACGATCTGAAATCCCTATGCGTATCGGGCGTCATTATGTCATACGTTATAATAGTAAACATCGCAAAGCCTTAAAACTTGCTGGCCGCTTTGCTGTGGATGCGACTATGGAAAACTGTTAGTGGGTGGATTCTGCGTGTATTTAAAGCCTTAAAACTTGCTGGCCGCTTCTCTGTGGATGCGACTATGGAAAACTGTTAGTGGGTGGATACTGCGTGTCTTTGTGGTTCTTCTTCCGATGGCGGAGCTTTTTCTGTGGTAACTAGGCATTAGGATGGTAATGTAATACACTTTCCAAAGCAGGTGTACTTTGGGTACTTTCTCATTTTGACGCTGTTTACAATCAGCTTTGTTTTTAATCACACGGGTCTTTTTCGTTTGGACTTTGTATTATTAATCAGCTTTTCTTCAATAATTTTCAGACTTAATAGTTCGTATCATATTGGAATTCAGGTCTGCGACCCGTCTGTGAAATAGTTATGTAAGAAACTAAAAAATATCCACGCAGGTTACTCAGTGTTGATTATAATTATGGTGATGGTATACACGATAAAATGTTAAAGCTCGAGATGTAAAGGGAAGTACATGCATAGTAGATATTGCCGATAACTTGATGCCAAACAAGACACATGCAACTAACTGAAAAAAAAATGTTCTCCCTGAGCCTACTTGACACCATGAAACCCACATTCCTTCCTTGCAAGACCTTTCTCTGAATTTGCATCAATTCCATCCCCTCCATTGTACAGACCTCTGGACCATCCATCACTGGACGGAACAGGCTTGACCAATGAGGATCAATGTAGAGACTGCCTGGGGCAGACTGCTCAACAACAGACGTTGAAAGCATCAGGGACATTGGTCTGTACCCAACCACTACAATTATTAAAACGTGATACATGTAGTACAACTATACAACAAACTTTGAGCGTTACTAATTGAAATCCATTTGCATGGACAAATAATTTAATCCGAAAATGCACAAAAATTGTATGTTATTCCTAAACTGTCCTTGTGTTACATACACAAGCAATTTCCTTAAACCTAACATGGAAAGTTTTCAATAAGTTTTCAGTGCGTTTTGGCGCAAGTATTTAAAGGATTTTCCCAAAGTTTCACATTGAGATATCTCAAGATTTAGCTTGATCCAGAGTCTATTGTACGTCAGTTTCGCCGCGAACAAAACTTTAGATTAGAACCAATCAAAGGCGTTGTTGTCAGACACGGCATTGGTGACGTCACACGTCAAGGTCAACGGGTGGGACCATTCGTCAATCCAGCTGTATAAATAAAGTCCTAAGTCATTTCTAAAACACTCTAATTCCTCACTATTTCAGAAATAAGATAGAACAGTATACGACTAACATGGCGGACTGTCTGATCATTGAAGACATACTGCCCATCTTTTATTTTAAATTAAAAACTGTCTTAACGTTGAAGCCAAATCAGTTGTGAAAATGATAAGACAAAGTTGTTAAAAACACGGGCGGTGACGTCACAATCGAAGGTTAATAGATAGGGACAACAATACTGCTAAGTAATTGAAGACATGTTCACCTTGTTTGATTTTAAATTAAAAAGTTGTCTTGGAGTTGGAGCCAAATTCGGCGCGTCACAATAGTAAGGATCGGAGGAACACCCAGCAACACAGGAATGTTCCAGGGTCCGACCTGGACTAGGCAGGAAGTGCCAGGGGATTGGTCTCTCTCTCTCTCTCTCTCTCTCTCTCTCTCTCTCTCTCTCTCTCTCTCTCTCTCTCTCTCTCTCTTAAGACAGGGATTGCGGTCTTCAAGCCTGCCAGGACCCGGGCAGTTTGTGTTCTTATCTGACCCCTCCCTGGAATTCTTGAATAATCTCCCCCTGGCACCCTTACATTAGAATTTCCGTCACAAGATAAGCATGACACTGTACTTGCCCTCCCTTAAAGTTCCACTCGGTTTTAAACGTATTTAGATTTAGAGCTTTGGTAAAATTTTAAAGCAAGAGAGAATGAGAAAGAAAGGAAGACATTAAGAGAGAGAGAAACTAAGAGAGAGAGAGAGAGAGAGAGAGAGAGAGAGAGAGAGAGAGAGAGAATGGTGGTGAGTGAAAAGCCCCCCCCCCCAAAAAAAAAAAAGCAACAAACTATTTTCCTACGTCTAAAGTCATTTAAAGGTCGAAACTGACTTCGAGATGGCAACACACACACATACACACACACACACACACACACACACAAAGAAATAATGTATCTCCAAAGGACAGAAAATTTTCAAAAGACCAACATTTTGTTAAGCCTTATTCTCTACTAATAATAAAAATAAAAATACCGCTCCTTTTCTCCAAGCTTTCATCCGCTTTGTTACCTCCCTTTTCGCGCGATCCTCAAGTGTAAGTGATCATACGAGTTTTGTACGAGTCAACATTTCTTGTCAACAAGTTTTCCTTTCAAACCTGCTGTTTAAGTCGCCGGTCCCAATCTCCCAGGCACAATGTCTGACTTTACTCCTGTTAGTCGCCCTGTCCTGTAAGGCCCTAACGGCGAGCGGGCGGAGCGGGTGGAGCGAGCCGCGAACCTGTAAGAACATTGTAACCCCAGGCAATGTTTTCAAATGCTTGACCGACTGTTAAATTTGAAGTGGTCTTTGGAATTGCGCTCCGAACACGACTTAATGGCAGTCCAGGTCATTTCTCAAAGAGTGAAGTCTGCCCAGGCGTAGGGTAATTTCCGACTTTTCATACAAAACACAGAACGGCATTTTGTACGGACAGAGAGGTATAAACGATTTTTAAGGATAGAAAGGTGTGAACGGTTTTGTGGATACAAATATGTTACAAGTGGTTTTGCGTATAGAGATGAATTTTTTAAAGAATAGAGAGTTAAGCATTTTTTACTGATAGAGATAAAAGGTTGTTTATCGAGCAAACTGACCCACACAAAAACGGTTTTTACGGATAGAGAGGTATATGCGGCTTTTGCGTATAGAGATGAATCAACGGTTTAAAGAATAGAGAGTTAAAAGCATTTTTTACTGATAGAAAGGTATAAAAGGTTGTTTATCGAGCAAACTGACCCACACAAAAACATCAAGTGACACATACACGATGGGGTTTACCAGCAGAAGTCTTTTGTAGGTTTTTTATTCTAGTTATCTTAACAATGGTCCATGGTCCTAATTATCTGTCCATATATTTACCTATCTATCTATTTATCAATCTATCTTTCTATTCTTTTAGCGATCTATCTATCTAATTGCCTACCTTTCTGTCCATATATTTATTTATCTAAATATCATCAATCTATATCACTATTCATCTATCTATTCATCTCATCCGCAGCTATCCACCTTCTAGTTTTTCTTTGATGTAGCTATCTATTTATATATTTGCCTGCCATTAGTTAAGCCTTCTGTATTTCTCTCTCTCTCTCTCTCTCTCTCTCTCTCTCTCTCTCTCTCTCTCTCTCTCTCTCTCTCTCTCTCTCTCTCTCTCTCTCTCTCTCTCTCTCTCTCTCTCTCTCTCTTTCTATGTCTAACTCTCTAAAAACCCAACCCCCATCAGTCGACCCTAACCACCCCCGTCCCCCAGTTTTGATCATGATATTCAAGTGAAGGACAGTATTCCAATATTGGCACACCAAAAAACTGCGTCACTATAGACCGATGTTTGCAGATAATGCACTGTACAAACTACACCATAATAGATCCAAGGCGAGCGCGCTATTGTGTCCAAAGTTTGATAATTACCTCACAACAAAAGATTTCACTTACGTTTGTAAGATCTGTGTTGGATCTACTTCAGATTTTCCTCTAGGGACCGTTCTGCTGATTTGAATAGTCAAACATATCCATGTTCTTTTTTCTTAAAGTAGGAGACTCCATGTGTATGTGTATGTGTGTGCCTGTGTGTGTTTGAAGTGTGCATTAAAGCCACATTATTCCTTTATATTGTAATTTTTTTAAGTACAAACAGAAAAGAACTTGTTCTATTTTTACAATGTGACCCACACAATCATTGTCATCTATACCACTTTTGGGTTTGTTTTTTGTTTGTTTATTTTTTTGTTTTGTTTTATCGACGCCTACATATATTAACTAAGTAAACAAAACTGCCGTCGAGTTGTAAAAAGGCGTACATGCCAAAAAATGAGTTTTAAAATAAAAGAAATATAGCAATGCACATGAACATTAATCTTTTTGGCAAACACTCCAACTTAGGCAAAAAAAAAATATTAAAATAAAATAGAATAAAGCCGGACCTGTTTCAAAACCGTTTTCAGTCT
Organism: Elysia chlorotica; assembly: GCA_003991915.1. NCBI lineage: Eukaryota > Metazoa > Mollusca > Gastropoda > Plakobranchidae > Elysia > Elysia chlorotica. The sequence goes on from RQTK01000449.1 coordinate 348,990, forward strand.
ATTTTTGTCAATCGCCCACAGGCGTATGTTCCCGCTCACGAGTCGGCCTCTAGCTTTGATGTTCCCGCTCACGAGTCGGCCTCTGGCTTTGATGTGAGGACCCCCCTGTGGTTTCACCTCAGGTCGAGGTATAATGGGGAGCTGTCTCTAATCGCCCGTACTGGCACGTACTGGCACGCACATCCACGTCTTAACACATCTCTCCCTCGCCGGACGCTTAACCTCACAAAACTCACATTAACTTTACACTCCCCTCTTAATATTACGATTATTACAGAAAATAAATGCGATATTTATTGTTTAGGGACCAAAACCAGAGCAGTCATTCACCCAGTTGACGGGTCATTTCCGGTTTTACATTTTGACCACACTGGCTTAAATTCGGTTCAAAAACTAGATTTTCATGGACTTAACTCTGACTTCCAGAAGAAGAAAGTTAAAATTCAGTGCGAGTTTGTTTGCGTTGCTGCTTAACGTCCCACGTCAACATTATTTGGCTACATTGTGGACGGACCCCAAAACTGACGTCCGACAATTTTACGCGCTGCCACACACGAGAGAGGGCAAGGAGACCTGAACTCCTGTCTCATATGACAGTCACGTTATACTAACACCGACCCACCGAGCGGGGAACGAAATCGGACAAATAAATTTGCGATCAACGCTCTAACACTTCATCCAGATTGCCCCGTAATTTGAGTGCGAAAAGTAAGGTATATAGAACTAATGTCAAGACAAGCGGAAATCAAAGACGTTAAGACTTCCGCTTCTCGTGGCATTAGTTCTGTACTTTAATCCTCGCACTCAAGCTTCGCTGTCTTGTACTACGTGACTGTCAACATGGGGTTGAGTTTTGCTTCCGTTTGTGAAATGATTAGACGTCATAACGTAACGTCCTTCACGTTCACTTCCTGGGGCGTTAACTCTATTATTGATGACCGCTCTCGGGTTTCAATCCCTGACACTTGACTGTCAACACAGATCAGGTAATGTTGGTCAACCTGGGCGGCCGTCAACTTTCTGTAAACAGCCAGGGCTACCAGGTCCATTAGGTGGAGGGGGGGGGGGGGGGGGGCGGACTGGCTCAGTTGGTAGAGCGTTGGTCGGGATGTCCGTGAGTTGACACCAACGATAGGACAAGTTGTGTTTGTCGGGTTTTGTCCGTCTCAGTACAATGAGCATGGCTGAGACAGGAGTCGCGGTATCCTCGAACATGTCTCGTGTGTGGCAGCACGTACATTTGTCAGACTTTAGTTTTTGGATTAGTCGCGGTAAGGGATAAATAATTCTTGGAAACGTAGGGGAAAGCGTATCTCTTACAAAGTACAACTCAGAGTCAACAAAGAAACAAGTCGTTAAAGCAAGTCCAAACTCCCAGGTTTGAGAAGGAACCATTCAGCGATTTGGTCAACCACCCTATTGCTTAAGCCACGGCAAAACTCACACCGGAAACCTGGCCCTGCTGAATGCGGACACTGGAGCCCTCGCGAAAACGCGGCCATATAAAAAAAACGATGACGATATGAGTAATGGCATCTACATCGACTTCAAAATCAAAGCAAACTTGTTTCCTAGACTTGGCTTTACATAGACAAGGGGCGATCAGAAATGGCGGAGACGATAGGAGAGGTTATCTGCCCCTACATCCAATCAAAGTCATTGTTTTTATGAGCGGAGCCAATGAGCGATCAGCAAACCCTATGTCCAAGAGGCGTGACTACGTCAACCATTCTCGTGGTATTGCTCTCAAAGCCTGTAGTGTTAGCTTCACGTTCTAGACCTTTATTACGCAGTGAGTCTATTGTTGGGTGGATTGGTCGGCGTAACACAAGTGGCTAATGATTTGTCCATTAGCGCGTTTAACAGAGGGAGTTAGATCAAATTAGCGCGTTTTACAGAGGGTGTTAGATCAAATTGTGACATTCAACAGGTAGGACTTGGCTTCTGGGAGAGAGTCACAAAGTTAGGGTAGGTAGTTCTCTAAACAGACAAGCACATGGATCCGCGGTTTGTATCTTACATAAATATAGCCCAGTCTGCTACTTAAATGATGGCTATGGGCCACTTAGTGGTCAGAAAAAGATTCAGATTTTAGTTTTAGGCCCACTAGGTTAATGTTTGTGTATTGTTTAAATCGTGAACATGTTTTTAGAATTTTTAGGAATTAACTAGATTGTGTATTGTGTATTTAGTATTATGAATTAATTGATCCGCACTGTAAAACGATGAAGCAGAGACTTTTTTTAAAGTTTGGAAAAATACGAATAATAAAGAACGACGTGTCAAAAGGTTTACCAGAAGATATGTATGTTCTTAATATATATATATTGACTGAATAAACATTGAATCTCTCTTGAATCTCTCTTGAATGGCATTGCTTATTACACTGTAATTTGGCGTTATTTTTGTTCACTCTTTTTCTCTGTCGTGTCCCAAATCTAGTAAAAGGTGAATTTAACCACCATACAGGGAGACATAGATTGAACGAGTGAGAGAGTGAGAGATAGAGAGAAAGACAGGCAGACAAACAGACAGATCGACAGATAGAGGGGGGAGAGAAACAGACAGACAGACAGACAGACTGATATAGGAGAAGGGAGAGAGACAGGCAGACAAAGAGATAATTATACATAATTAACCCTTACAGCTCGTTAAACTCCCGGTACATGTTTAACTCTATGCGCCTCTGTACTACATGCTAATGTATGCAGATCTTGCAGGAAAGATCTAAGCATTCAGCAGAGCCATTGCGATAACGGATTCTATAGCAAAACGGAGACGACTTGTAAGAGAATCTACACCGGCGTACGTCCAATCATCGCTCTTTCCTAGACTTACGGAGCCAATGAGCGCTAAGAGAACATTTATGTCCTAATGATGTGATTATGTTATCGATTAACACCACCTGAATCGCAAACCCTGCACTGCCGTGTGTGCGGCGTGGCTACACAGGACAATAACAATAGAGCATGTGGCGTTAACCACTGAGCTGGGCGGCGACTCTGGTGTAGTGTTGTATGTGGCGATCTATTCACAAACAGAATGAATGTGCTGGGAACAACCTACTGCCTCTCTGACTCATAGGCTCTCTCTGTCTGTCTGTCTGTCTCTCTCTCTCTTTTCTCTCTATCTCACCCTCTCTCTCTTTCTCAGTCTTTCCCTCTTTCTCTGTCTCTCCCTCTTTCTTTCTTTCTCTCTCTCTCTCTCTTTCTCTCTCTCTCTCTCTCTCTCTACAGACAGACAGAGACACACATAGACAGACAGGCAGGCAGACAGACAGACAGACTGATAGAGGAGAAGGGAGAGAGACAGGCAGACAAAAAGATAATTATACACAATTAACCCTTACAGCTCGTTAAAACTCCGGCACATGTTTAACTCTATGCGTCTCTGTACTACATGCTAATGTATGCAGATCTTACAGGAAATATCTAAGCATTCAACAGAGCCATTGCGATAACGGATTCTATAGCAAAACGGAGACGACTTGTAAGAGAATCTACACCGGCGTACGTCCAATCATCGCTCTTTCCTAGACCTACGGAGCCAATGGACGCTGAGAGAACCTTTATGTCCTAATGACGTGATTGCGTTATCGATTAACGCCACCTGATTCGCAAACCCTGCACTGTGGTGTGTGCGGCGTGGCTACACAAAACAACAACAATGAAGCATGTGGCGTTAACCACTGAGCTGGGCGGCGACTCTGGTGTAGTGTTGTATGTGGCGATCTATTCACAACCAGAATGAATGTGCTGGGAACAACCAACTGCCTCTCTGACTCACAGGCTCTCTGTCTCTCTGTCTCTGTCTCTCTCTCTCTCTCTCTCTCTCTCTCTCTTCTCTCTCTCTCTCTCTCTCTCTCTCTCTCTCTCTCTCTCTCTCTCTCTCTCTCTCTCTCTCTCTTCTTTGTTGTTCAGGCTTTTTTTCTAGCATGTAGGAGTTTTTTTTTAAATCGTTCTTAAGATATTAGGAAGTGGTCGTTTTTTATGATTTTGTCTTTTTTTTATTTGGTTTGTTAATTTTTATCACTCTTTTTTTTCCCTCCGTACCCTTGTTCTTGTTTTTATTGTTGTTTTTAAGTCATTTTGAAAGGTGTGTGTATTTTCAAAGTTGTAATTTTTTTGGGGGGTATACCGTTACATGCATTGTAAAACAAAATCATTACATCCTGATCAAAGTAACTCATTATTCCATGGACCCCACAGTATCCGGGTTAAAATTTTGTTTCTCAACAAAAAATATATATCAACATAAAAAAAATAAAACCTAGACTGCTTGGTCAACGCTTTCGCACTAAATTTTCTGTTTTAAAATATGTGCACTTAATATTATAATATTTTTGTAGAGTGATTTTAATTAATTCCTTCTGCAAGAGATTTGGTTAAGATGGGAAACACTGTGACTTATACAATTAAAAGAATAGACTTCACCATCTTCTAAAGCTTACCTCTTTTGTAGATGTAGTCCTCGTGAATGTATTTGGAGCAAAATTTGATGGAGTAATTTTCCATTCCGGTTCCCATGGTGACGACGATGAAAGATGGACGAGACAGTCAAATTTCCTTAAGTCAGAAAGTCACTTTTAAAGCACGTGTCTTTCTACTAACACAAGTCACACATCAAAAACAAGAATGTTTCTTGAATTAGCGCAAGTTACACACAACGACTGTCTAGTTTTTATTGTTCTTGTTTTAATTAATGTTTTTCTTTGGCGTGTATTATTTTGTTTTCGTTTTGTTTTTCCTTTCAATTCAGACTGAGTACAAACAACGATAAAGATTTAGATTTTACATTTCCTCGAGCACAATTTAAAACACCTTTAGTGTGTTGACAATAATTATTTATAACTATTCGGGTATATCCGATTATTAAGTGTCGTTTCACAGCACAGCTTCTGTTGTTAAGTGCGCTTTCTTGTAACTTTGTAAAAAATATATTTCTTTTTTACATGAAACGCAATTCCAAATTACGAAAATAAATAATCTACATAATGAATAAACTAAAAATATAAATATCGATATTTTGAACAAAAAAAACAACAAAAACATAATGTATAAATCTAGAATTTATCTATTTCAAACTCGAGTTTATAACTTTAAGGCAGAAAACGCCTAACTGAAGGCATTAATTATAGATCTAGGCCTGCACGAAACAAAACAAAAAGTAAAGCCTGAAATAACACGAAAACGAGCGTCTATTTTTACCGAACCAGATTTAGATCTAAATCTAGATCTAGCTGTTCTATAGACCTATAATCCCCAGGCGTGGGAAATGAAAGGGCCCAGGCACCGCGATAATCCGTTAATCCACCACGTCTCAATGGATTGAGTAAACAAAATTACGCATTTCGCTAATCTTGGCCACACACGCACACACTCGATGTTGGCTTGTGAATGAGGTGACAGACATTTATTGCAATTAATTTATTCCTAGATCTAGAAGCTGGTGCCGTGAGTAACGTTTATTGGATATGAGCTTAAAACAAACTGTATTATTATTATTATTATTATTATTATTATTATTATTATTATTATTATTATTATTATTATTATTAGTAGTATTAGTACATCTACTACTATAACTATTATCAATGTCATTATTACTATCATTATTATTATTATTATTAAAACCATCATCATCATCTAGATGTAGATATCGATCTGAAGATCTGTACCTAACATACATGTTGTAAAACTCAAAGTGAAATGATCACACACTGTATTAAGTTTTAGACCTAGATCTACCGAAACAACTAGGCCTACCGCAGTATAGTACTAGCCGAAAAGTGTAAAACCGCAAGCACAACAGTAGCACACACAACTACCGGCGTCTTACAGTGGTAGACATGCACGCATGCAGTAAATCTAGATCTAAACTCCATGCACTCTACCCACAGCCCGCTTGGCGATTGAGTCTGGCACACCCGTGGTTTGTCATGAGTCGTCGGGTCGAGGTCTAGGCTCCAGTGTTGTGCCTTCTCCTGGCTAAACGCCCTCACAGTGTCACCGCGCGCCCTCGCGTAGCTTCTGTGGGGCTCTCACCCGCCCCCTCCCCCCACCCCTCCCACCTTTGACTCCTCTCTCTCAGGTTTCTGTCATTGTCACCGCCCGCTCAAAACAGAGGTTTTGCGAAAAATGGGGCACGTAGGGAAAACGAAAACGAAAACGATGGGTAAAAGAAATTAAAGAACCTGTAGATTCCTACCGGCGCTCGTAAAGCTACGATCATAGCCACGAACTGTAAGAAAACCTCCAGTAGCAAGATACTTAGTACCACGTCGTAGAAGCTTACGACGCGTCGTAAAAATATACGACTTGAAAAAAAACGTTTACGACGAGTCATAAGCTACTGTGACATTGTACAATGTACTTACAGCCCCTATAGATCTATAAATGCTATTTATAGATCTATGACAGGGTTTAGACCTACATAGTTTACTACGTCAGTCCGTACATGGGTGGGGTTGTAGTCCAGGCTTCCAAGAATAGCAAACAGGGTCACCGAAAAAAAAAAATTAATAATATTGAATTTAGAAGCAAAGTGAGCTATATCATTTAAATATAAGTTACATTTTGGACAGTTTACATTCAAAGTCCTTTAGGCTTGTAGGCCGTACGAAAAACACCCACCGGGAATTAATCTGTCCTAACTATGATACTAATTTAAGATAAATAGATCACTGTTACTCTTGTTATGCAGACATGTGTCCAATTCAGTCATTTCGTGACTTTGTCTGTCAGTTTGAGAAGCCTCGCTTCTTGTTCTATTTTAAACACGCCACGAAGCGTTTTGAGAGTGGGGGAGGGGGGGGGGGGGAGACTGGTATGATACAGTCACGTTTGGTATTTCTTTTTTTACCCCCATGCCCCTCGCCTTCTTCTTCTTGTCTTGTTTCCATTGGTACTTGATTTATAAGGGTCTGTATATTTGTTGTTGTTTTTTTTTTTTTTATCTAAGTCGAAGGAATATTTTGACAGACTTGGGAACATGAGAAACATCCATAAAGCGACAAACAATAGAGACCGAGAAAAAACAGGCATAGAGACGGAGAGGGGAGAGAGGCAAAGGGACAGACAGACAGGGACAGAGAGAAAGAGAGAGAGAGAGAGAGAGAGAGAGAGAGAGAGAGAGAGAGAGAGAGAGAGAGGGGGGGGAGAGATAGAGAGAGAGAGGGGAGAGAGAAAGAATCAGACAGAGAAAGGGCGGAGGGAAGGAATTCAGAGACACGCAGATAGAAACAGAGACAAAAGCAGAACATGGCTTTCTGGGTGGACAGAGAGAGAGAGACAGAGACAACTGTAAATTATGAGTGTCTTTGTCTCAGATCCCCCCCCCCCCTTTTTTTTTCCACCTGCATTCATTGTTATCTTTGAGAGGGGCGAGGCATGTCCCTGTCGGTGTACAATACAGGCCTTGTGATAGACGTCCTGCAGCGAAAATGAAGACGGACGAGAAGTTAATATGCGCCGGCGCCCAATCCTACCATTGTTCTAGACTCACGGAGCCAATGAGCAACACAAATATATATATATTCCTTTGAGTCGTGAATACGTCATCCGTCATCGCCGTGTGTGGGTCGCAGAGTCTGTGTTGCTGTGGGCGCGGCCTGGAGTGGTCAGTGAGGCGTGACGTGCAGAGACAGGCCAGACAGTAGCGCTGGACATCAGGACCAGGGGCTCGCCATGTCGGTCAGTCTGCTGATCAATGGCAGGCCAGGAGGGCCGGAGTAGCCACACCCATCGACAGGTGGAGACAGGTGGGTGTAAGCACCAGCGCCACGGAGTCCAGTGGATAGAGCGCTTGAATGGCCAGCAGGAGGTCTGGAGTTCGAATTCTACCCCTAAACCCCTAGAGCTGCAACCACCTTCAAAACGGGGCAGGGGTTGGAGGAGTGGGGAGTCAAATAGTTCAGTAGGTAGCGTGCTTTACGTTTGACGTCATCAGACAGCTCAGTGGACAGCCGTTGGATGGGTGACCGTTACCAAGTCAAGATGACGTCACCGGTATCCCCGCTTCCAGGTAATACATGCACTGACGTCATTGGCCTGCGACAGTTTGTCAGCGGATTTTCCCGGAGCGGTTGACGCCAGGTTGGACGCCAGGTTGAGGGTGGCCGTATGGAGATTTAGCCAGGTCCGCGCGTCTTCCGCCGCTTGCCAGGCGTGCAGCGTCGCGGTGTTCGCTGTGTCAATATTTAGCTTTCTAAGTTTGGTCAGCTTCGCATTCATCGCTTTCACAGAATGTGGGGTACTTTGCATTACGGTTAATGCAAGCAGTAAAGTGGCATGCGGAGAGGGGTAGCGGTAATTTTTTAAATAAATAAAAAAAACGGGAATAGATTTTCACATCCATTTGAATTTTGCGCAAAGCAGTTTATTTGATTTAGAAAGAAAAAAAAAAGGTGAGGGGGGGGGGTAGAAAAAGTTTAAAAAATAATACAAAAAGTATTTTTCAAAATTTAAATGCCCACCTAAAAGAAATCCGACCTTCTTTTCCGGTTTTGGATTTCAGAGAAGCAGAGAAAGATGTTTTGTCTACTATTTTCATTGAACTCGTGATTTTTTCAAGCACTTGTTACAATCCATTGCAAGCATACTTGTCATGCAAAAAGAAAATAAAGTGCGTTTTAAATTAAAATATGAGCCTCTAATTTACATATCTGCATAACTACTTTAGTACATGTACTTCTATAACAGATTAAATGTTTCAGTGGTAAACCTGGACTAGAACAAAAACTGTGACAAAACTGGATATGTGACAAAACTGGATATGTGACAAAACTGGATATGTGACAAAACTGGGTCTTTGACAAACTGGATCTATGACAAACTGGATCTGTGACAAACTGGATCTATGACAAACTGGGTCTGTGACAAACTGGATCTGTGACAAACTGGATCTACTATGACAAACTGGGTCTATGACAAACTAGATCTGTGACAAACTGGATCTATGACAAACTGGGTCTATAACAAACTAGATCTGTGACAAACTGGGTCTATGACAAACTGGATCTATGACAAACTGGGTCTATGACAAACTGGATCTCTGACAAACTGGGTCTATGACAAACTGGATCTGTGACAAACTGGATCTGTGACAAACTGGGTATGTGACAAACTGGATCTATGACAAACTGGATCTATGACAAACTGGGTTTATGACAAATTGGATCTATGACAAACTGGATCTATGACAAACTGGGTCTATGACAAACTGGATCTCTGACAAACTGGGTCTATGACAAATTCGGTCTGTGACAAACTGGATCTATGACAAACTGGATCTATGACAAACTGGGTCTGTGACAAACTGGGTCTGTGACAAACTGGGTCTATGACAAACTGGATCTGTGACAAACTGGATCTATGACAAACTGGATCTGTGACAAACTGGATCTGTGACAAACTGGATCTGTGACAAACTGGATGTATGACAAACTGGGTCTATGACAAACTGGTAATGGTATGCTTCGATACATGCAAATTACATATAATAAGCCGGTATAGAACCTCCCCCCCCCCCTCTTGTTCTTCCCATGCCAGGTTGTATGTAGTACCTCCGTATTATTTGAGAATGGACATGAAAATATTTGTCTAGCCTCGACGACCCCAACCCCAGGGGTCCACGTTAGGGAGGGGCGAATTGTGTGCATTATTATACCTCTGCAGCTGAAACTGTGCAAGTATTTCACAGGCTACTCAGTTGAAACTGGATCTGTGACAAACTGGATTTATGACAAACTGGGTCTTCAGCAAACTGCTATGTGAAAAACTGCAACAAATCGACTCTGCTACAAACTGGGCCTGTGAAAGACAAGACGCCCCCTTTTCAACTATAATAAATCATCTCTTCAGCTGTGAAGATACCACAATACATGTATTGGCAATACAAGTAAAAAAAACCACGAGTGATAAGAAATTTTTATTAGACTGACCTTTGTATCAAATGTCAAATTGCACATATACATACTATGATGCCAATAAATAAAGTATAATAATTTGTAAAAACGTTATAATTAAAGCCATCACAAAACTTGTTATATAATTTATCCATGCACTTTTCAAACAACCGTGTACGTTGCAATTTATTACAAAACTGTATAAATATATTCTTTATATTCTTTATTAATTTTGTACATTTTCATTATTATACTGTGTAATTACAAAAGTACATTGGTTGTTTGTTATTTTATATATAATCTCATTATTTATAATTTGATGAACGCAGTCAACAAGAAATATTGATTATCCTTCTTCTTGATATTTATTTGTTTATTTGTTGTTGTTGTTGTTGTTGTTGTTGTTGTTGTTGTTGTTGTTGTTGTTGTTGTTGTTGTTCTTGTTTCTTTAAATACATGTTTGTTTTTTTATTTGTTATTCTAAAGATATGAGTGTCCATGAGTGTGAATATGGAGGGATTTAAACTTGTCTGTTACTGTTTTTTTTAAGAATGGCCTTTCAGAGACAGAGAGAAAGATAGACATGGAGATAGAGAGGGCATGGAAATTACACTAAATATGGACCCCCCAGGAGAACCTAGGAGACGTTAAACCCGGAGAGAGGGAGAGAATTCTCTCCCTCCCTCTATAGAGAACTACACTAAATATGATAAAGGAAGTAACCATGAAATCGGAAAAGGGGGTGGGGGGTGATGGTTGGTTTTCTTGATGGCCAGCAAAAAATAAGGCTATAATGCGGATGGGTTCCGAGAGTAAATTCTAACTATTTTACGTTCTGCGACACAGAGACTGGGCTTTGCAAACAAGGACCTACGTCTCTGTTGGTCACATTTTACTCACACTGATCTAGCCAGCAGGGAACATAGAGGCCCCGTCATGGATCGAACCCGTACCTTTTCGGTATTATAAACACGTCCTAACGCTCGGAAGAGAGAGACAGAATGATGTATAGGTAGACAGAGAGAGAGAGAGAGAGAGAGAGAGAGAGAGAGAGAGAGGGGGATAGAGAGAAAGAGAGAGAGAAATAGAGAGAAGTAGAGAGAAATAGAGCGTGGGAAAGAGAGACAGTCAGACAGAGAGCGACTGAAAGAGGCAGAGAGAGGCAAACAATGAAAAAGACAGATTGAAAGGTAGAAAGTCAAACGGACGGATAGACAGAGACATATAAGGTGCAAAAAAATGTCAAATTTCATACCACACTCTGAAAGGAATACTTAAATGTAGTTAGCAGGGAATGCAATACTTTTAATGTCATAATGTGTAGTATGATTGAAAATTAGAAATAAAGCCTGTATATACATACTTTGGATACTTTCTTGTCACACGCACACACAAACACACATAATTTATTTGTATAAATATTTTGTTTGAAATTACCATCTCTTTTCTTTTTCTGAGGAGCCCATTTTACCAGAAAGTACCAATCATTAAATCATGCGATATTAATAACACAAGTTTGTAAATTACAAGTATAGTATAAAAACACTTTAAAGTTACAAAAAGTGTTAAATATCTATGGGATACAGCATACTTTTAACGGTTACACCTACAGCTAATATTAGTACTGTCAGTCAATTATTTAAGAAATAGAGAAATAAATTTTAAGTTTTTCTTCACAATGATTTCCTGTATTAAAAGTAATATACTGTGTTTTTGTTATTCCGTTGCATGACTGTAAACAAAATGTTATATTTTTATGCAAACATAATTATTATTGAACATTTGCAATCGAACACACAAAAACAACTATCTATCTTGTGACTCCTGAGCTTTTGATTGGTTGTTCTTTCCTCCTCACAATTTTGCTCACCAAATCTCTAGTTAGTGTCATCTTTTTGTAGACGTAACTTAGATGAAATCCCTAGGCATCGTCGTAAATGTAAATTAGCTTATCAAATAATAGTTTAACGCTGTGTAATAGTAATTTATACCTGAATTCAAACCGGAGAAATAATGACAAAGAAAGCAAAAACTGAAACGTATTACAACAGAGCAGAACTATGAATATTGCTTGAAACGTTTTTCTTTATTGGGTTTGTTTGTTTTACGGCATATTTATCTTTATCGGGCAAAATTAACGACTTTTAACTAATTAGTGCAATTCTTTTTTAAATCGCGTTTCCAATTACAATTTAGAAATAGACGCCTTGATGCAGAGCAAAACTTTTCACAACTAATTGTCATAGTTTTCCAAAGTGTACACAGTTTCTTTGTATAGTAATATTATTGTATTTGAAACATATGGTTTCCTTGTGGAAATCAAAACCACGCTTATGTCAATATGATTGTACATCGTGGAAAGGTTACGCAATAAAATACACATTTTGACAAATTGTTTGACTCTCTTATCTTTATGGCTTCGACATTCATTTCGTCTGCATGATAACCACGAAGAATGGGTGATTTCTTTTTGGTTGACCTCATTTTGACCCTCATTTTTTTACCGATCGTGGAATTCGAACCTAGGACCCATTGTATCGGAGACCAACATTATACCACTTGGATCAGTTCGCTAGTGTGGCAGTCAATTGGCAGGAATTGATTCACTTCGGTAAATTCGCAGCTTTCGTAGAAGTTAAACACTTTCGGCTAGCTTACTTAAAAAAAATACAACTACAAAAACAACAATAGCAACAACAACAGCAGCAACAATAACAATAAGAACAGAAACAACAAAAAAAACAATAACAGCAACTACAACAACAAAACAATAACAAAAACAACAACAGCGGCAGCAAAAAAGCAACAAAACCAAGAACAACAACAACAGCAACAAAAACAATAAAAACAGCACCAACAAAAAAACAACAATAACAACAAAGCTACAACAACGCGTAACAAAAAGTAAACACGGCTGTTTCAAGGGAAGTCATATTGTTACTTAATAAAGAGTACATAATTTTGTTACTTTATAACTGATTACACAACTGCTTTTTGTATGCAACCGCCTCAATCTCAATAAGTACAGTCCAAGTTACTGAGTTAAGTGAAATTAACAGGCGTTTACATTTTAAGAGAAACATTGATTTATTTACATATTGTAGTAAAATATTTACACAGTTTGGTTATAATACTTCTCAGGTATAAATTGTGTTTCGAGCCAAACCAGGCTACACAACAATACTGTTATGTGTCCCAAGTATGCCTAATATTTTAATAAAATTAGATCACTATGCCTTGATACGCGATTGGCCCTCAACAAAAGACGTATTAAATTAATGACATCCACGTTTGCCAATAATATAGGAACATTATGGGCATTATTATACATGTATCAGTGATATTCTAATTGCAGACTAGATAGGCTAAGCAACTAGTCCGCCATTAGACAGACAGGAAGCTTCTGCCAGTGGAGATAAGACCCTCACACTCAGCTCAGCGCTCGCGGTGAACCTTAATAATTATTCTTTTTGTGTGTGTGTGCATATTTTGACATAATTTTGCCACCCAAAATTTAATGGCGTAATTCTGCGGGGATAGTTTTATTATCTTACCAAAGGCCAGCCAGCAGATATGTGAGGGTCTTATAGCTCGTGCACAGTTATCGCAAAACTGAAGCGCGATGCAGGGGCATTAGCCCGCCCTACTTATTAGATCACTGACATGTACATGGACTGAATTTGATTCGATCCCCACTGGGCCCGACGCGTCCCTACAAACTAGGTCAGTGTCAAATCATTTGTTCTTCCAGGATTGGAAATATTAAGTTATCCAATCTCATATCATGTAACATTACATTGTAGCTTTTAGGATTTAACAAAAAGTTTTAACAAGGAAAGAGGACGAACAAAATCAAGAAATGTTAGCCTTTCAAATTCACGTGTTCAAAACATTTTAAATTCCAAGAAAAAAGTTTAAGAGATGGATAGATTGGTTCTTAGAGAGAGGGAGTTTATGTAGACAAAGAAAGAGAAAATGAAGAAAAGAAAGATAAAACAAAGGAGAGATATAGATGGAGCGAGAGAAAGTAAGTGAGTGAGAGAGAGACAGAGAGAAAGATTCAGATTCAGAAAGGGAGAGTGAGAGAGAGAGAGAGGGAGAGAGAGAGAGCGAGAGAGCGAGGGCGAGAGAGAGAGAGAAAGGTGAAGAGAAAGAAGACAAAGAGAGGGAAGAAGTAGGAGGGAATCTCAGTATGTCTGTCTGTCTGTCCTTGTCTGTCAAAACGTATGTCTTTACCTTTCTGTTTGTCTCTCTTTACTGGTCCACGTTCTCTCTCTTTCTCTTTCTCTCTCTCTCTCTCTCTTATACTCTAATATCTCTCCTTCTCAATCCCACTCTCTCTCTCATCCTCTCTATCTCAATGTCTCTCTCTTTTTTTCTGCCATCCTGTCTCTCTTCCTCCCTCTCTCCTTCTATGTCACTTCTCTCTATCCATCTTTTTTATTTTCTCTCATCCTCTCTCTCCTGTCTCTCCTTCGCTTTAACTTCTTTTCAACCTCATTACATCCAAACCTTTCCTCCCCCCGCCCACCCTCTCATTGTCCCTGTATTACCATAACCACGAAATCACACCAAGCCGTCATCTCATTAGACAAGTTTTATTCTCTACAAAACAAAGCAAACCGACAACAATTAAAAAAAATACCAGTGGACCCCTCCCTACCTGTCAATTTTTTTTTACAATTTTTTCTTTCGTCGTTTCTTACAGGAAAGAACAAACTGCATACAAAGGAATGGATCTATTATGCAGATCGTGTCATTAAAAAATCGCTGTGCTTAAACTGTCAGCGTTGCTGAAAGGTTTGCTCCTACACAGGTCAGAGGGTGCCAGCTATTCTCCAAAACCTGGAGAAAAGGATTACGTTAAAATTCAGGTGAAACCCTGGGGTTATAATAATATCATAAGCTGCGCAAAGGGGGATTTAAACAAACGCGTTGAAAGCTGAAAAAAAAAATTTATTAAACATCACAGTCCTGACAAAGTAGATATGTGCAAATACATTTTTCTCTATTTTTGAACATAAAAACTGGCTGCCTAGCAAGATGTCAGAAACACCTAGGGGCCGTGCGTACAACATTGAGTCTTGTCTAAAGACATGTGAACAAGAAGGCTTATTAATTGTCTTAAAATATGCCACGAAGAAGTTTTACGAATTGCTTTAAGATAGGCAAAATAATAAGCTTAAGACAAGTCGCAAATTTCTAGTACTCCGACGTTGTACTTACGGTCTCAGTTTATTGTGACACCTTACTGACTCTCTCTCTCTCTCTCTCTCTCTCTCTCTCTCTCCCCCTCTCTCTCTTTCTCGAGCCCATCCCCATTTTTAAGAACCCCCAACCATCATGACGTCAGCAGATCAAACCCTAGATTACCGGACTTGTGAGACACAAACATAGAGACGTAGCGAGTCAAGAACTCTCCTCGGCCGGCGGCCACAGTTAAGCAGCCTACACAAACATGATCTCTTGACGCAGGAGAGCTCTCAATGTTCGCACCATTAGACTGTATAAAAACATGGCCGCGCTAGAGTGATTTAAGTAGCGTGAATCATCTTATTTTCTCTCCTGTCTCTCTCTCTCTCTCTCTCTATCTCTCAACTTTTTATCTCATTCTCCTCTCTGCAATCTCTTTGTGCCTCTCTGTTTATCTCTCTACCTCGCTATATTTTTATTTCTCTCTATCTCTCTCTCAGTATGTCACTCTGTTAGTCTGTCCGTATGTCTGTCGATCTGTCTGCTTTTATCTCTCTCTCTCTTTCACTCTTTCTCTCTCTCTCTCTCTCAATCTTTCTCTCAGTATGTCTGTCTTTGTCTGTCAAAACGTATGTCTCTACTGGTCCACGTTCTTTCTCTCTCTCATACTCTATCTTCTTCTCAATCCCCCTCTCTCTCATCATCTCTATCTCAATTTCTCTCTCTCCTTTTCTGACACCCTGTCTCTCTTCCTCCCTCTCTCCCTCTCTCTCCCCTTCTCTCTTATTCTCTCTCCCTCCCTCCCTCTCTCTATCTCCCCCTGTCTCTCTCCCTCCCCCTCTTTACTTTCTTTTCAACCTCCTCCTATCCAAACCTTTACCCCCCCCCCCCCCCCTCCTTTCTCCTTCTGTATTACCATTACCATGAAATCACACCAAGCCGTCAGCTCATTAGACAAGATTTATTCTCTACCAAACAAAGCAAAACGACAACAATTAAAAAAAAAAAACAACAGTGGACCCCTCCCTACCTGTCAATTTTTTTCACATTTTTTTCTTTCGTCGTTTCTTACACGAAAGAGTAAACTGCATACAAAGGAACGGATCTATTATTCAGATCCCGCCATTAAAAAATCGCTGTGCTTAAAGTGTCAGCGTTGCTGAAAGGTTTGCTCCTACACAGGTCAAAGGGTGCCAGCTATTCTCTAAAACCTGGAGAAAAGGATTACGTTAAAATTCAGGTAAAACCCTGGGGTTATAATAATATTGTAAGCTGCGCAAAGGGGAATTTAAACAAACGCGCTGAAAGCTGAAAAAAAAAAAAAAAAAAAAAAAGATTAAAAAATTTTTTTTTTATTAAACAAGACCTGACAAAGTAGACGTGTGCAAATAAAGTATTCTCTATTTTGAACAGTATTTTCTTTTTTAAAAAAAAGCAACCTAAAGGAAACCAAAATCAAATTTAAACACGACTTAAAACGAAGTTCTCGCGTCATCAGAAGTCGGATCTCTAACTGGCTGCCTTGCAATTTAGGAAATTGTCACCATGTCACAGATGTCAGGATGTTAGGGCCATACGTACAATATTGAGTTCGGGTTACGTATCGTCTAAAGACAAGTGAATAAGAAGACTTACGAATTGTCTTAAAACATGCGATTAAGAAAGCTGTCGAATTGTCTTAAAACATGCGATTAAGAAAGCTGTCGCATTGCCTTAAGATATGCAACAACAAAAATAAGCTTGCGACAAGTCGTAAACTTCTAGTACCCCGACGTTGTACTTACGGCCTAAGTTTATTATGACACCTTACTGTAATCGTCTGTAAGACCTGCCTTTGCATTTGTAATTACGTAATTACAGACGCACCATTTTCTTTGGAGCCGGGGGGAGGGGGGACAGAGAGAGAGAGAGAGAGAGAGAGAGAGAGAGGGAGAGAGAGAGGGAGAAGGTAAAAGAGTGGGGCAGAGAGAGGGGGGACTGTAGGGGTTCTCTTAAAATCTCCAACATGTCAAGGAGATCTCAATATGGCTGCTGATCAGGGACTTTAACCCTCCAGCCCCCGCCAGCGAGTTGTCTCCCTGCAACTCTTACCTGGACGAACAAAAGCGATGTCAATGTCAGTGCCAAGACGGCATAAAACATGTCATTGTTAACCCTTTGGAAGACGCTTTAACTTGGTAATTAGCGTAGGCAGCTATAGACCTTTAGAATACTCGTGCGTTGTTGTTGTTTTTTTTTTATTCTTTTTATTCAATATGGATTAAATTAAAATTGTTCTAGTTATTATTGTTTCAGGCTATTGACGTATGAACTACGCTCCTCATATTCCCCTAACGGTCGTATTTTCTCGTATTACAAGCTTTAGTGCGATTTTCTTTTGTCATTAATTTACAAAGAGTTTTAATAACTTGGCTGCTAAGAGGCTAGATCGAGCCTTTGTTAGCGAACAATTATAATTATTGTTTTTATCCAATAATTAAAACCCATAATCATCTAGCAATGTTTATTTTTTCCAAACAGTGGTACAATTGGAGCTTTGTTGTTGAGATTTTGAAAATGCTGTGTAATATCCAAAACCACTCTAATCTACTTGTGTATATTTAAAATTGGACGTCAGCCGTGCAGCTTTTAAAGAAATTTTCACATTTTATGCACAATACGTTTACTACAAAATAATAATTATGACGCTTTTTGTTCCGCACACGATATTAATTTGAATTATATATTGAAATTGTATTAGCAGAGTACAACATTTGTTTAAATCTAATCTTCAGAATATAATAATAGAACCTTTAAAAATATAGATAACAATTATTCAATATGGACTGTGAAAGGACTTGCTATAACCATTAGCATTTACGTTTGCAGTTTCTGTTTTGGCATACTCCATTTTCCAAGAAACGTTAGATGCAATCAGACAGTTGTTTTGTTTTTGTTTCTTTTACTTGTCTTTCTAAATCGGATTTTGAAAAGCTGGAAACGCTAAATTCAAAACTTGTACTTCTAACACACAAAATAATTTCGTTCTCAGCCAAACCCAAATATTCATGGATGAAATATGAAATACATGCATGCAAGCTATAAAAGATTATTATGGATTAAATTTTAAACCCACATCCGGAAGGGCGTCGATCATTGGTCGATCATTGGCCGCGCCTGCAGACAATGCATGCTGGGAAACTCCACACCCTGGGACCGGAAGCTCGAGTTACAACGTCAGGCATGCGCATAAAGGGCGGTAATCTCGTTTATCTCGCAAGGGGAGAGAAATCATGTCGCCTGCATTGTTTGTGGCGACACCTTGCGGCTACGCCCATTCATCACGTGACATTTAAAAAGTTTGATCGGCAATTTCGGTAACATTAGAGATATCTATTTCCAACTTTCTCGGGGAGTTATAAACCCAAAGTCCTGCTGGGGCCAGGCAGAAACAGAACGCATAGCAACTTTTTTGTTTTTTGGTTTTTTGGTTTTGTATACAAGTGCCTTTATTGTTATGTTTTGCAGAGCTGTATATTTCATGTGTGAGATTTTCCATTTGAAAGAGCTCAACAAAAACATCCGTACGTGTAATATATTTGTCTATTTATTAAACAAGTTAGAGAGACCAGGATGTTATAAATTGTATGCGTGACAGTGAGACCCTTGCGTAAAAAAACATAGACACAAAGAACTTGCGATAACAAGTCTTATAGCAAAACGAAGACGCTATGTAAGAGAATCTGCACCGGCGTCCAATCACAGCTCTAGCCTAGACTTAATGAGCCAATGAGCGATCAGAAAACTCCTTGTCGAAACGGCGTGACTATGTCATCCATGAACGCCTTGTGGGTCGCCAATTCTGTGCTATAAACCCCGACACGATAATCTTTGTCTTAAACAGCGCGTATTAATATAACAATACACTATAATTTTATGTGTTTGCTGCACTGGACCTGGGGAACACCATCAGATTCCTCAGACTGACCGTTGAGTGACCCCTGTCCATCCACTGGGTGGTCATCTGGGTAGGAGAGACAGGGGGTGGGGCGGAATGGTGCAAACATAAACCTTTTGTCTCCTAATCGGGAGGTCGGCGGTTCGAAATCAACAGTTTAATTTGTTTCCCACAGGTTGGGAAGGTGTCAGTATAATGTGACCGGCTGAGACAGGATACACGGAATACCCGTATGGTCTTGTGTGTGGCAGCACGTGCAGTTGTGATACGTTGGTCTTGGGACCCGTCCACAATATAGACAAATATAAAAACAAACAAACAAACAAGAGACAGACAGATGACCACCGCCAGATGTGTAGCTGGTCAAGCCACGTCCAGCCAGGTCGCCATGGTCAGTTAAAGCGATGGACATTACTGTAGAGGTTCACAACCCTGGAGTGGACAGTGGTCAGATATAGCAGTGGACGTTTACAGCCTGGCTCACAGCTGCGGGTAGGCTAACTTAACATGCTTTTTACTGCGGTACATAAATCAATCAGACATTACTGGCCGGGATCAGACGCAGTTCAGAAGACGGTTAGATGTCCGGGACATGCAGAGATGCAGACATTGATAATGCATACACTGTACAAGGTGAATGTCGTAAAACTTGCACTCTTTAAAGCCATGTCTTCACAGTAAAGGAAATAATAATAGTTTCATAAAAATAATTGGTATATCATTAATAATAATACCAATATTAATAATAATAAAAAATAAAATAAAAATAATAATGATAATAATAATAGTACAGCAAAAATATTTACACAAACAGTAATAAACTAGAAGGCGATTACCTATAATTATTTATCCGTGTGGTTTAATTTAACTCTCAAGAATTGATGACTATTCTTGCAACAAAATGCGATATCAGATTGATATGACAATCTGATACAGATGTCCAAGTCTCCCCTCACTGTCTCTTGTGAAGCAGCACTTTCAGACGTTAGTCTTATGGCTGGTCTTTTTCTTATTTTACTCTCTGTGAAGAGAGAATGATTTACGACGGTCATTTCCCATAAAGCCACTGTTGTTATTGTTGTTGTTGTTGCTGTTGTTGTTGTTGTTGTTGTTGTTGTTGTTGTTGTTGTTGTTATTATTATTTATTATTATTAGTCTAGTTATTATAAATATTGATGTCTATTATTATTAATAATAATAATAATAATAATAAAAATCACACTAGAAAAAAAAAACAAAAAAACAACAACAACTAAATCCTAAATTGTGGGGAAAAAAATTCCCAATAGTTCTTGATCCCCGTGCAAGTATTCTGTTTACATCGAAATAAACGGATTTTAAGACACGGCATCCAAAAACAAACAAACAAACAAACAAAAGCCAAACGACGAAAATCCTCATTCAGCTGTAGATCTTGGTCGCACGCGTTTTTATGTTATAATAATTAGATCAAACGAGTCATAAAACTAAAACCAAAAATCCCAAAAGATAATAAACCTCAATAATTTTTGTTTTACCCTGTATGCATGGTGTGTGTGCCTTAAACGATGAGACAAAAAACGCCAAAACAAATATTAAATTAATACCAACAGACCTTTTGCTCGTGCAAGCATGAAATTAGCTCTACACGAAAGAGACCACACCGGGGGCCAAATTAAACAAACAAAACCAAAATGATTTTTTAAGCCAGATGTATTTTCGGCCTTGCAGTGCATGAGTGATATTCTCTATATAGCAATTAAACCCCACCAGAGAAACAAAACAAAAAACAAAAAAGCCAAAAACAAAACTTATCCCGGCTGACTTTTTGAGCAGCGTTGCGTGCGCGTATCTGCAGTCGCCTGTCACACCAGATACCTATCTGTAACGGTCCCTGGCTGAGGTCAAAGGTCGACCGGACCAGACCTACCAACTGGCGCAGGTCTTCCATCCCTGGCATGCCGGTCAGTGTGAGAGGACCCAGGTGTGGACGCAACTGGCTCTAGTGGTAGAGCGTTGGTTTCTGCATCGGGAGCTCGGCAGTTCGAAACCCACGGTACATGTTGAGGCAAAGTGGCTCTAGTGGTAGAGCGTTGGTTTCTGCATCGGGAGCTCGGCAGTTCGAAACCCACGGTACATGTTGAGGCAAAGTGGCTCTAGTGGTAGAACGTTGGTGTCTGTATCGGGAGTATGCTAGTTCCAAAGCCACGGTGCATGTTAAGGGAACTGGCTCAAGTGGTAGAACATTATTCTCTGGATCTGAAGCTCCGCGGTTCGAAACTCACGATTTGTCCAAGTTCACCCACTGCTGGTTTGGTCGGTGTTAGTGTAATAATGTGACGGGCTGAGACAGGGGTCCAGGTTTTTCCGCCCTGTCTCATTATTGTGGAAGCACATAAAGTTGTCAGACATCAGTCCTGGAACCCACAATATAGCTATATCGTGCCGACTACGGGCTTCAGAAACCTAACTCAACTCGACTGAACCTTACCCGTGAGTGCACATCTGTAGATCCCCCAGATTTAACACCCCCCCCCCCCCCGGCCGGTACCAACGATCCTCCTAACCCCTTGTACGAGATCTAGGTCAAGCTGGCCCCGAGTCCCTGGACCTGCTGGTCTGTATGTCGTGCCAGACTGACCAGGCAGATTGCAGCACTGACCTCAAGGTGACCCTGGCCTGTAGGGATTATGGGATCATCGTTCCAGAGATTCTGGAGGTGGCTGCATAAATAATGTGCTGTCTGTTGTGTCTGTTCTGCGGTGGTTGTTGTCTGGTGTGTTTTGTCCGATGTCTGTAATGTGATTTAAGTTGTTTGTTTTCTATTGCCTGCTTTCTGCTGTCTGTGATTTTTCTGTTGTCTGTGGTCAGGTGTGATTTTTCTGTTGTCCGTGGTCTGGTGTAATATGTCTGTTGACAGGTGTGATTTTTCTGTTGTCTGTTGTCTGTTGTCTTTTTTCTGTTTTCTGGTGTCTGATCTCTTATTTGCACTGGGTACTGTTATTTGTCTGTTGATTTCAGCTGGGTTTTTTTCTGTTGTCCGCTATGTGTTGTCTGCTGTGTACTGTCTGCATGTCTTTTTAATTGTTCGTCTAATTTTCAAATGATTTCGGATGCAAATAATCCGACGGTATTAACTGACATGGACCGCCATGTCATATGTGTACAGATCAGGGTTTACTTCTGACACCATCAAACCTTAACCCCAGCCCACCAACTCTGATTTCTTCTACCTCTGATTCTCTAACCACGAAGAAGACGCGGCGTCGATTGGGACAAAATAATTGTTTGCCGTGCCAAGCAATAGGGTGGGGAAGTGAAAATATCCAAGGAAGTAAAAAAAAAGAAATACTCGTAGAAACAGAAAAGTGTTTCAGAGTTTGAAAGCTTAATCTGTTCTCTATTTTTCACTCTGTTTATCCTCTGTTCAAGATCTATTCTGTGTCTGTTTAAATCTGTCTGTCTGTCTGTCTCTCTGTCTGTCTGTCTCTGTCTTTCTCTGAGTCTCTGTCTGTCTCTCCTCTCCCTCTCTATCTCTCTCTTTCTCTCTCTCTCTCTCTCTCCCTCTCTCTCTCTCTCTCTCTCTGTCTCTTTCCTTCTCTCTCTCTCTCTCTCTCTCTCTCTCTCCCTCTCTATCTCTCTCTCTCTCTCTCTCTCTCTCTCTAGGAGTGTAGTACAGATGCACCAATACTTATAACAGGCACAGAGCTGCGACAGCCCATCATTACGTCACCGCCTGGCTGTCTGTCTTGTGTCTTGTGTGTGACTGTCTGTAAAACAGGTCAGGTCAAAGGTCAGACCGAGAAACCCCAGACAGTACCCAGACTGACCCCCTTTCACCCCTGGCGGCTCAGATCTACATTGACCTATCTCCCTCTATTTTCCAATAGAGTTAGAACAGTAAAGCACAGCCATAGTCAAAGGCTTGACGGGGTTGGGCCATTGAGAGACATGGATCTGGATCAAGGTCTGGATCTTCGGTGGATTTCGGCTGGTGGATTTCGGCTGGTGGATTTCGGCTGGTGGATTCTTCCACCCCCTGCGCTAATGCTATAATCCCAGCCCGGAGACGGCGGCTCCTTCGCCTTTGAAGTCAGGAAGTACTCTCTCTCTCTCTCTCTCTATCTCCCTCTTTCTCTCGCTGACTCTTCTTTCTTTCTTTCTTTCACTCTCCCGCTGGCTCCCCCCCACCCCCCTTCCCTAACAGAGGGAAGTTTAAAAACCAGCCACCCATGGTTAAATTTCCCACACTTACACAAAGTGTGTTAGTACTGGGTCTTACCTTGACGATCATTTGGACGGGTGTTAGAAGCCAAGTACTGTTACTGTATTTCACTACACAGAACCACTATAGCATATATATATTTTTTTTTTTAAATTTTTGAGACAAATGAAGCAGCCCAACAACTATTATAGAGACTTTAAAACACGGAGCTAAATCTAGGGACGAGAAATAATGCTAGTAACTGAGGGAATAGATTAGAAGGGGCAGCAACAACCTTAGATCTAGCTTGAGACTGACAGATAAGACAAATAAACAAAGACACATTTAGAAAAATGACATGGAAGGGGATCGAACCCGCACTTTATACTCGGCATCCTTTCTTCTAGTGTGCTAGGTCACTCAGCAATCCCCCCCCCCCTTCCACATCTGTTGAAACACACATCAGATGAACCATACCCGTAGCCAGGGTGACATAATTATACAGTCGCCCAGTCACGATTTATCATTTTTAGAAAAACGTTTCAGTTAAAGATCCGTCACAAATTCGAGGTATTTTCAGAAAAACGTTTCAGTTAAAGATCCGTCACAAATTCGAGGTATTTTCAGAAAAACGTTTCAGTTAAAGATCCGTCACAAATTCGAGGTATTTTCAGAAAAACGTTTCAGTTAAAGATCCGTCACAAATTCGAGGTATTTTCAGGAAAACGTTTCAGTTAAAGATCCGTCACAAACTCCACGTAAACAACCGGGAAGTTCCAGAAATCCTCAGAAAAAAAAACAGGGCTAAACTTTTTTTTCAAGTATGCTCGATGACATGGCGGTATCAAGCTTTTACCCGAATAACGTCAATTATCTTTTGTGGTTAGCTTGGCACGTATGCATTCTAAAATAGCTAAGTTTCGTTTAAAGTTTGCTCTTTGTACTGTTTGTCTCATCAAAGAACTCGTTGGTGAGTTGTGAGAAGATACATAACATTTCAACAACAACAAAATTCAACGAGTTTTTTAATTAAAACAACTAAATCAACAACAACAAAACAAAACCTAAAATATAGATTTTTACAACCCTAGTCTGTAAACGTAGGACTACGCAAAATACGCACTCAACAACCTGGTCTCCCCTGCCCCATCCCCTCTCAATACACACATACAGCCTCACACACACACACACACACACACATATTCTCCCTCAATCGTATAGGATTCCTAGGAGAACGAGAGAGAAAGAGAGAGAGAGAGAGAGAGAGAGAGAGAGAGAGAGAGAGAGAGAGAGAGAGAGAGAGAGAGAGAGAGAGCGAGAGAGACGGAGAGGAGGGAGAGAGAGAGGGAGAGGAGAGAGAGAGAGAGAGAGAGAGAGAGAGGAGAGAGAGAGAGGTAAGAGAGTGTGGGGGAGGGCTCACGTTCACTCTTATTGCAAGTTTTTGTTTATTTCGGTCTTGCTATTTTTGGATGCCGAGGTTGCGTCCCTTGACGTCTCTTTACGCCTCACGTCTCGCGTCCAAGGAAAAGTAACTCCCAGGGCGAGGATTGACCGATAAATCAAAACTGTAGCAGTTGGGCCGACAGTCTCAGTCGCGCTCTTTTGTGGGAAAATCCTTGAAATAATACGGCGTTTTCCTGTTGTTGTTTTTTCCGCCCAAAGCGTTGCTCATGTTGGTAACAGAAGAAAAAAAAAGTTAAGAAGCGTAACGCGTACGGGAAACTCCGTTTTCTGAGGCAGAAACGGCTCACTAGACCCAGTCAAAACACGGCGCCATTTTATGGGATGATACTAAAATAATAATTGTATTTTTCAACCTATTGAACGCACTCGGTGCAAAGATAAACGTGTCTAGAAATCTAGACGCGGTCGCCATGGGAACTGGTTCCACTCCAGAGAAAAGCTCATGCGATGCGCAGTTTAGGAGGCGTGAGAGCTTAGCGGAGGTGGAAAAACCTCGGTGTAGAAAAACATATCTTGTTAAACGCATGAAATTTGCTAGATTACTAACAGATGATGACCTCATAGCGTCTTGGTGTAGACAAAACAAACTCACAAACAAAACGGAAAAAAAAAAAAATATATATATATATGAGGTAGGTGGTCAAATGTTAGTTTGGGAATCTTGTCATACATAGTTACCCTTCGGAATGTATAAAAGATGTTACAACTAGGATATTGCTTTATTTTTCCCCACAACATATTGTTTTCAAAGTGTTGTTATTGTTGAAGAGTTCTCTCCCCTCAGGATGTTGAGTTAACCGGAAACCTGTGTGGGACTCGAAGCGAAAGTAAAAGCTAAACTCGAATCGGTGTTATGGAAAACATTCGGTCGTTCAAAAACAAAATTCCATGGTAAACATTGCTAGCTCGTGAGGAAAGGTAAACATTGCTAACTCGTGAGGTAACAGTAAAAAAAAGGTTCTCTGTACACTCGTTTGCGCTTTAGAGAAAACACGATGGAAAGTTTTGACTGCAACAGACTTATAACTAGGTTTGATGTCCTAATGTTTCTTTTATTTCATAATACAGTTCCCGGTATCTCGGGCCACCCACATTCCTTAATTATGGCTGACGATTAATTTTGTTTTGTCTACTGTGTAAACAAAATGGGTGAGTCCAATGACCTTGACCTTTGATGTCATGAAACAGATGGTAATAACAAAGTTGCAGTTCAAGTATGTTTTTATTATTTTTTACGGTTGGATTGAGAAAAGGCAAGAAAAGACTAAAGAGGAGAGTTGTTATAATATTTTTATTATCTTTGTATTATTTTAAGGTAGAGCTGAAGAAGCAAAGAATGAGAGTTAAAGATAGATAGAATGAGAGAGGGGGGAGAGAGAGAGAGAGAGAGAGAGAGAGAGAGAGAGAGAGAGAGAGAGAGAGAGAGAAGAGAGAAAGAAAGAGAAGAGAGAAGAAGACAGACAGAGACAGACAGACAGACAGACAGACAGACAGACAAATATAAACTTAAACGTATACAAATCTTTACCTGAATATGTCCTCGCCCTGTGCAATCAAGCGATGGAAAAACGGCCGCACGAGCAAGTCACGTATTTCCGCATAACGCATACATTAATTATGTTTAAAATCATTTCCTTTGACACAGTTTAACGGCGGTTTCTATAGGCAAGGCTTTCTAAAGATATCAGGCTGCGACAGAGAAAGAGAGGGAAAGTGAAAGACAAATACAGACAGACAGACAGACAGACAGACAGACAGACAGACAGACAGACAGAGAGAACAGAACAGAGACAGACAGACAGACAGACAGACAGACAGACAGACAGACAGACAGACAGACAGACAGACACAGACAGACAGACAGACAGACAGATAGACAGTGACGGTGAGAAATGGTATCCCCGCTCTGTTTCTAAGAATACGTTTCAGCACGTATAAATTATCAGACGTAAGTCTTGGGACCCGACTTCGTATAATATTCTCAATAGGAATAGGAAAAGTCAAACTAGGACAGAATTTGCCTCCATAAAAAACTCCAATAATTACTCCTATATTTCTGAAGAGAATGATATTTGAGAGGCATAATTATTAGTGTTAAAGAGAGCAGTTAGAATACTTTGCCTCTAGATCAGCAACAACAGCCTAGCCTTACTCGTTACTTTAAGTACACGTTCTATAAATAGATCCAGCAGTTCTCTAAAATCTATGTTGATTTTCGATAAATCAGGTTAATCCTAAACACTAAGAGTTATTATCGATATATCAAAGACAGCAGAGATCGAGAGTGCAGGCCGTAAGTACAACGCCACCGTAGCTTAAGACTCTACGTGAGAATATATATGCGAATAAGATGGTTTACGATGTGTCGTAAATTGCCGCGACATTGTACTTACAGCCTCAGACTACCAAGTACACGGGGCGGACTGGTTTGATTTTGTACTCGCCTGTAAAGTCAAGTACAAGAACAGCCTATCTAGACTTTAGGTCTTCTCTGACTAGAAACAGAGGTCTTGCGTTAACGGGGATTATTGAGGAAACAAAGCGGTAAATCATAGCATCCAATCGAAGCGTCCAATAAGGATAATTTTCTTGGTCACACTATACATTTGACTAAATAATTTTAATAAAAACGAATAGGTTTGTGAGAGAAACGAAATAAGAATGAACGATGATAAAAGTTCCTCTCCTAACGGTCGTGATTATGTCTCCGATATCGCAATTTGGATCGTAAAGTCTCCGGATAAAAATAACCCCGTTATGAAACACGATACGCCCTTAGTCAACGATAGCCCCTTAAAATGGTCAGTTTCTGTATGGTAAAAACTGGGACACCGTCGGTCAACATTGGACATTGTACCGACTGTAGTGGACACTAGTGGACACACCTACAAGGTCACCAGTGGCTATTTTACGTCACCGGAAGTTTGCAGTGTCCGGTGACTTTATCGCCGCGGCGTCTTGGACCTGTGAGCGTAACGTCTTGTTCCTTAGCCTCTAACGTCAGCTCTATATAGGCTATTCTGTGGACGAGTCTCAAGACTGGCGTCTGACAAAGGTACGTGCTGCCACACTGAGACAGTGTGAGAAAACCAAGGCTCTGTTTTAGCTGGCTACCTTATATTGACACCGACCCATTCAGTTGGGGGCGAAGTTGCCTCAACGGAGCTCGAACCACGAACCTCATGAGTGGGACGCCGATGCTCTACCCCAGGAGTATCGCATCCCCCTGTATCTGTGAGGGAGGCGAACTAACGCAAGTGGTAGGGCATTGGTCTCCTAATCTGAAGGTCCCCGATTCGAATACCGCGATCGGTCAAACTTTATTTTTTATTTGTCCTTTTTCGCCTTCTAAGCACGTCTGTGTCAGTATACATCAGTCATGTGACTAGCTGATACAGGAAGTGTGGTCTTTTTGGACTGCCTCTGTAGGGCAGAAATAACATTGTCAGACGCCAGTCTTAGGGCCCGTCCACAATATAATCAAGCAACAGCAAACAAACGAAACATCAAAATGGATCTGGAGACGATGATCTAAGCAGATAGAGAGAGATGGAGAAACAGAGAGACAAGGTGGGATTGAGAGAGACAGAGATACAAAGAGAGGCAAGAGAAAGAGAGGAACAGAGAGACAGAGAGAGACTTTCCCTGATATAATATTTTTGGATAGCCACAGTACAGCCGCTATATCGTAGACATTGTGAATCTCTCTTCTAAAAATAGCACTGATTTCTCCGTTGTCATAACTCGGAAATGAGATCAATAGATACAGATTACAAAATCGATCTACGAAAATCTACAAACAGGTTTACACACACACACACATACACACACACACACGCACACACGCACACACACACGAACACACACACACTTCATAAGTGTTGAGAATATCGGTCGGCAATTCATAAATTGTCAACTTTCTGCCTGAATGTCCCTAACTTAGCCCTTGACCTCTAACCTCCAGGTCAGCCAAGCGTGACGGCGCCTCTCTCAGGTCCAGGCGAACTGTGTGCTCAGGCGAAGGTCGTGATTGTAGTGAGCAAACTTTGCTGGGCAAGCCGCGCGGGTTCAATTCACTGGCTTTGAGCCGCCCCCATAGTAAATATGAATGGGATGAACGTATAGAAAAAGGAGGGTGGGGGTGGGTTGGGGTTAATGTTAAAGATAGCCGGGAAAAGGGGAAATGTGAGGGACAGTGTATTATGCGTTTGTGTGTTGAGAAAGTAAGGTTCGTGTATGTCTGTATGTGTATGTGTGTGTGTGTGGAGAGAGAGACAAAAGGGCTAGTGGGGTGTGCGTATGTGGCGCGGGAGGGGAGGATGCGGGGTGTATGTGTGTGTGTATGTGTGTTTCTGTATGAGTGATATTGTATTATGCGTTTGTGTGTTGAGAAAGTAAGGTTCGTGTATGTCTGTATGTGTATGTGTGTGTGTGTGGAGAGAGAGAGAAAAGGGCTAGTGGGGTGTGCGTATGTGGCGCGGGAGGGGAGGATGCGGGGTGTATGTGTGTGTGTATGTGTGTTTCTGTATGAGTATATTGTGTTCAGACAAAAAAAGGAGGGGTAGGGAAGGCTTGGACAAATAGTGTAACTGTGCGGCCAAACTATAATATATATAATTATATTTTTTCCATGCTATACTATAAAGACTTGTTTGAAATGACCACAGAAGAAGAGTCTTGTCCACTCTGGATGGGGATGAGCCAGGCTTCCAGAGTACCCTTGGACGTAACTGGACAGGTCAGAAGGATTTGACCATCCCACCCCAGCGGGAACCACGCCGTCCCCCAGTGTTTGTCTTGGCTTTGATCTTTCCGTGACTCGGGCGAAGTGGTGTGTTTTAGCCCGAGGGAGCGCCGTTTGCTGAGCAAATGTAACACAGGCCTTGCGGTACTGGCGGTGATAAACGGGTGACATAATCACAACCATTAGACATGTCTTCCATATCTTTGAACTTTACGTCTTCTGGAGTTTTCTCAAAATTCTATAAGTAATGAAATTTTGCAACAACAACAAAAGTTATCTCCACTTTGTTGGAAGACAGGATAGACGTTCAACAAAGTCGTTCTTAGTGTCAATTTAGAAGTAGATCTAATTTATTCCTTCCTATGCGCAGTTTATATTCTCTTTTAAACACCAGAATCAGTGGTTTAACAGTAAATTAGCAATACCCACCGCTCTTTAGTGCTTGCTTGAACCTAAACCAGAGTCAGTGTCTTCTAAGCAGGTTCCGCAACTCTAGATAAACTTTCACCCTTAGTAGGTGACATGAGGTTGTTGTTGGGTTGGGTTGGTTTAACGTCCAACAGCAGCACTATATAGGCTATATTGTGAACGGGCCCCAAGACGGACGTCTGACAATTTTATGTGCTGCCACACACGAGACAGGGCGGGGATACCATGACTCCTATCTCAGCCGCTCACATTATATTGACACCGACCCAACCAGTAGGGAACGCAACAGCCAGGATTCGAACTCGGGACCTTTTGCGTCGGAAGCCGATGTTCTACCATTGGACCACCGCGCCCCCCATGGGGTAAGAGATTTCAACGATCACTAGCCTAATATTAACGCACAATAATGAACGCTCCAAAACATGAAATCAAACAGAAAAATGGCCGCTAAAAAAAGGTGCGAACATCCAAACACTTGGGGTTTCCCTGAACACAATACAGAGCACACACTTGGACGTGATATTACATTTTACTTTTAGCGCTAGCCAGTCAAAGCTGTGCCTTGTTTGAAAGTTTATCGAGTGATTAAACGTTAAGTCACATTATAAAAGCTATATCTATAACGTTATTATTTTTATTTTTTTATTTTTTGCGCTCTCGACAAACAAATCTGATCAACAGTTGGACTCATACAGATGTATAACACTAGATCATTCATCGGAACGTTTCCAGTATTTTTATAATCGGGTTGAAAATTTCTCCAGTATATCCTTACTTTTTGTACTATTTTGCTCAAATACACATGTAGAAGCTTTTTTAGGCTGTCACATCTAAGTTTCACAAAACCGCAGATTGAAGCTTTTTTAGACTGCCACATCTAAGTTTCACAAAAATGCAGATTGAAGCTTTTTTAGGCTGCCACATCTAAGTTTCACAAAAATGCAGATTGAAGCTTTTTTAGACTGTCACATCTAAGTTTCACAAAACCGTAGATTGAAGTTTTTTAGGCTGTATAGCGTCTAACGTCATCACTATATTGGATTTGTTGTGGACGGGCCTCAAGACTCACGTCTGACAATTTTACGTGCTACCACACACGAGACAGTGCGAGGAAACCATGACTCCTGTCTCAGCCGCTCACATTATACTGACACCGAACAAACAAGTAAGGGACGCAATCGAACAAATACAACCATCTTTGGTTTTCAACAGGTAACCTTTGAATTAGGGGTCAACGCTCTAATAGTTGCCTTAGTTCACCGCCTTCCTATCCAGAGTCCTAACACCGTAAGTACAACGTCGGGATAGCTTACGACTTGTCGTAAGAATATGTGATACAGAAGTCCATCGCGACATTGTACGTACGACCCCAATGTCCGGTGTCCGGTGTGGAAGGTTCGTGAGGCCGCCAATGGCTAGTCCAGACCAGGTCAGGTGTCTTTGCTCATCATGGTCAGTGTGGAAAGGGACCTGGTCATCACCGAGTCGCCATCCTTCATTTACCCTGGTCAAACATGGACACCCGGGCACACCCCCACCTCTCCCTCTCTGCCTATGTCCTTCTCTCTCTATCTCTCTGTCTCTCTCTCTCTGTTTCACTCCTTCTGTATATGCATCTGTCTGTCTCCGTCTCGCTTTCACTTAGTCTCTCTCTCTCTCTCTCTCTCTCTCTCTCTCTCTCTCTCTCTCTCTCTCTCCCCCCCTCTCTCTCTCTCTCTCTCTCTCTCTCTCTCTCTCTCTCTCTCTCTCTCTCTCTCTCTCTCTCTTCTGTCTGTCTGTCTGTCTGTCTGTCTGTCTGTCTCTGTCTCTCTCTCTCTTTGTCTCTCTCTCTCTCTCTCTCTCTCTCTCTCTCTCTCACTCTCTCTCTCTCTCAAGAGGAATTTTAGAGTTAAGAAAAGTATGTATAGGAACAAAATGTTTGGTCCAACATGCAGATACCTGTACATGACCAACCCAGAAACAACAAAAACAAAAACAAACAAAAAATAAAAAAACACCACGGAAAAATATTCAAAGATAGAGAGGAAGCCTCGATGAAAAAGGAGGGAAAAGAAATGAAAAAGAGTATTTGACAAAAATATGAAAAACAGCGAAAAAAAAAATAAAAAAATGCGAAAGATAGAATAGTGATGAACGTTTGTGGTAAGCACACAGACCCAAAAGACTTTGAAACCATTTTCAAATACTCGTTGGAATGTTCTGCTTACAGCTCATTGCCATTTGACAATAATATTCGTTAAACAAACAAACAAACAAACAAACAAACAAACAAAAAACAAAACACATTAAATATGATCAAGATGGAAACAGGTGTATATAAAAAACAACTCATCCCTTAATTCTATGGTTATATTGTGTTGAAAATGAAAACAAAAATCCCGTTTGTAAATGAGTGAAGTAATCGATTACGACTTACCTTTTTTCGGGATTAGTACTCGCTCTGTGACTTGTCCTCTCTCCGGTCTCTGCATTGTTAGTCAGTCTAAGATTGGGTCGATTACTCAATACTTGAATAAATCCGTGGAGACTTGATAGAATCACTCGTTTGTTTGTTTTTGTTTTTGCTTGCTGTGTTAAATCTTTTTTTATCCTTTCGATACTTTATTAACTGTTTAATTTTAATACACGAAAATCTGAATTACCATCTGAAAAAAAAGCAAATGCGATAAGTACTTTTCTAATTTTAAACAGAAAATGGAATGGGGCACCACAAGGCTGTACAAGTAATGAGCTGAAATTTCGAACAGATGGTCCGCAGTTCGAATCCCATATGAAACCCCTGTTTCGGCATAAAAATATTTTGGAAAGCTAGACAATGTTTTTCTTTGATTGGTTGATTTAGTTAACCCTTTTAAACTTGCTGTCTTTACTTCTAGGCACCTTATAAACAGGAGTTTTAACACGTATAAACGGGAGTTTTAACAACGAACTGTCTCAAGTACAAACTAGTTTAAGATGCTGTACACAGCGGTCAACAATAGGATGTTTTCACGGATCTAAATGACTGTTTCTACTACTACCTCATATACCTGGCCTGAATCACAAAGGGTTAATCTACTATATCTTAAAAGTATAATTAAGCTAATGTACTATATATAAAAAGTATATTTTAAGTTATTCTATCATATTATAAAAAGTAGCATCGACCTATCTATAATATTTCTAAAAAGTAGAAATCTATTATTTATAAAAGTATAATTCGCGCTAAATCCGGAAATCAGGAGATGTTCCAAAATTCCATATTTATTTTCAATTACCAGAATATTCTCAAAAGAATATAGTTAGGCCTAAATTTGAGAAAAATAAAGAACTGTCTAAAATGTATTAACTTTTCTATGCGCTAGATCTACCAGAGTGTCCCTTTGCTAAAAAGTACATGACCTCGAGTTTATAAAGTCCCATCTCATTTGTAAAACACTCAATTTTTATAGTCTTGTGGAATGAAACAGGACATTCTTCGGACACTATTGGTGTTACCATGGGTCTCTCTACTAATAATAATATTACTAGCACACAGCTGGGGTGAGCATTACGCTACAGAAAAACTTTGAAAGGAAATATTCAAACAATGAAATTAAGGGTAGAATTTGCTAAATGCATGTCCAAAGTAAAAATAATCACTGAAGACACTCTGCGGTGCAAGTACAACGATGTAGTAAGCTTAAGACTCGTCGTAAGATATGAAAATGCAGGCTTTGAGATATCCTTCACGGCGATAACAGATGACGTAATGAATGCTCTTGGGCATTGGGTTTATCTGATCGCTGATTGGCTGAGTGTGTCTTGTATAGAGCTATGATTGGACGTCGGTGAACATTCTCTTACATAATTAGCGTCTCCGTTCTCCCATGGGCGCCGCTATCTCAAGACCTTTACTAAGACTTTTTGCAGGTTGGCACGACTAGTTGTAAGCTACGTCCACGTTGTACTTACAACCAACTGTATAGATCCGCGGTTTATACAAAAAATCAGATTGTCGTGGGCTTTAAGTTAGAACAATGCAAAGTAAATCATTCTAGACACATCGTAAGTACAACATGTGGTTAGCTTACGACCCGCAGTAAGATCCTCAGTAAAGAAGAACTACGAAGTGTTGTAAGCTAGTCCGACGCCCAACGTTGTACTTACAATCTGCCGTACAGATCCAGATTCAAACATAAATCAACATATCGTCGTGGACTTTTCCGAACAAAACTTGGCGCTGCGAACTCTCAAACCGAAAGGGCGAACAGTAAATCAAAGTGGGGTCACCTCGTTTTCATAATGTCCTATAACGTTTCTAAGCCGCTCTAAATCTTCGACATTCGGGACAAACAGATAGAACCTTGTACAGCTAAGGTGAGAAGGGTCTAGAAAGATAATGTTCTAGAGATCGTAAGTACAAAGTCGGGGTAGTCTACAAGAGTTGTAACAATATACGAATAAGAAGGCTTATGGCGAGTCGTAAGATTCTGCGATATTGTACTTATGGCACTAGATCTGGATCTAAGGGCTTTTAGGGAATGTTTGTTTTACAATTTTTCTAACCACTTAAGACGTTCCAAAAAATTGACAGTGATCTAAGTTTATCTCTTGAGAGTGGTATACGTTTTTCTCTCTGTATCTCTCTCACTCTCCCTCTGTCTCTCTCTCCCCTCCTCAACCTGCATCTGTCTCTCTCTGCCTTCCTCTATATCTTTGTCTCTCTCTCTCTCTCACTTTCTCTCTCTCCTTCTCCCCCCCCCCCCCCCCCCCATCTCTCTTTCTCTCTTATCCTCTCTCTATTATTCTATCTCCCTCGGATTGTATTCCCTCTGTGTC
This sequence comes from Elysia chlorotica, assembly GCA_003991915.1. Lineage (NCBI taxonomy): Eukaryota > Metazoa > Mollusca > Gastropoda > Plakobranchidae > Elysia > Elysia chlorotica. The sequence goes on from RQTK01000449.1 coordinate 383,644, forward strand.
TTTGTCTCAGACTCTCTCTCTCCCCCTCTCCCCCTCTCCTCTCTCTCTCTCTCTCTCTCTCTCTCTCTCTCTCTCTCTCTCTCTCTCTCTCTCTGTCTCCCTCTTTCTGCCTCTGAGTAGTCCCCCCCCACCCNCCTTGTGTATTATNCNCCCNCTNTNTGCCCTCTGGACGTGTCCCCCCCCCCCCCTCCTTCGTGATTTATAACGTGCCAGGCCTATAGGAAAGCTCTCTCACAATCATGATTGTTTCGATCCGAGTCTTTTTACATTAGATCTAGATCTAGTTTAGAATTTTTTTTTTCCTGATCGAAACTTTGCCATTATATATAGTTGCAATTAAACGTGAAAATCTCCACAGATATTGGAAAGAAGAAGCCTTTTACTTTGGGATCCAGTTAGATTTATTAAAAAAAAAAAGATTACACATTTTTTAAATCTCAATTATGTTGATTTTCCTTAAGAATGTAAAACTATTATTTTATTAAAATATAATGTTTATCCGTTGCTATTTATTTCCTTTAAAAATGGTCTTTTCTATAGGGATAGATAAGATTTTTCTTTCTCGTTCTCTGTCTGTCTGTCTCTCCCTTTGTGTCTTTCTCGATTGTTCTCTCTCTCCCTCTGTCTCTCCCTCTTTCTCTCTTTCTCTGTCTCTCGCTCTATCTCTCTCTGTCTCTCTCTCTGTCTCTCTCTGTCCCTCTCATCCTCTGTTTCTCTCTCTTTCGCTCTCTCTCTCTGTCTCTCTCTCCCTCTCTCTCTCTCTCTCTCTCTCTCTCTCTCTCTCTCTCCTAGGTTTCCTTGCGGCATCCCACACGCCAACTTGAAATGTAGGTCCCGTTTTACAAACAAACACGGCCAGGAAGACCGTCTATGTTTTGTGTGAAGCAGGTTTTCAAATCTAGAAGGCGTATCTGTTCTTTTTGAAATGCTTTATGAAAACGTGGTCGAACTTGGGTAGAACGCTGATATCCAGACAGAGAGCTCCGCGGTTTGAATCCTGCGATCAGCAGATTTATCTGTCCAATTTCTTCCCCTGGATCTGCTGTGTCGGTGTCAGTATATGTACAATGTGACCAGCTGAGACAGGAGTCATGGTATCCCCACCCTGTCTCGTGTGTGGCAGCACAAGGCATCTTTCATACCAATTCGTTTCGTAAAAGAAACCCAATCGGAAATACTCTTTAGTACGTCAATAGGTACAGTAAAATCTACGTTACTATCCTGACTTTTGTTCAGCTTTTGTCCCTTTGCAGCAAACCCGAGGCAGAGTAAGAGGTTTAACTACACCACACCTAACACAGAACGTCACAAGATCATGTTATAGTTTAGGCTGATTGGGAACATTGTTAGGTAAATTCTAACCAATACCTAAGTACAATAGAATTCATCCGAAAAAAAATCCTGAAAATCCGAAACAGATTGGGGTTCCAAGAAATATACAAATACAACAAGATCTGAATCGTATGTAAACCATAAACGTCACAACATAAGTATTATAATAGACTGATTGAGAAAAGTATAAATTAAAATCTTAACTCCAACGAAGTACACGAAATAGAACCATTCATTGAAACGTGCAGCAATGTCTGGTCTCCAAAACACGACAAAGATAACCGTTTCTTTGAACCACGCACGTGACAAAATTGTCGCAATAAATAAAACAAACAAAAAACACAACAATGACAAAAATGTCATTAAAATTTGAATCACGTCCGTCGCAAAATTATATGATTAAATTAAGAAAAGACGAAACACAACAAAATGTCCCTGAACTTTAAAAAGCACCCGTCGTAAAATTACATCAATAAATAAAAAAAAATCACAAACATGGCAATAAACTTTAAACCAAGCCCGTCGCAAAATTACCTCAATAAATTAAGAAATAAGTAACTATCACAAACATGTCATCAAACTTTGAACCCCGCACGTAAAAAATGATAAAGAAAATAAACCTAGGAAAAGATAGAATCCTCACCTTTTGTTTGTTTTAACTAGATTGACGCCATAACAAAAAATGTCAATAAACAAGAAACAACAACAAACACAAACCTATTGGTGGATTTTTAACCTCGCACATGAAAAACAAGGACAATTTACCAGGAAAACAACAAAACAATTCACAACATCTTTGTTGCTTTACCTAGATCTACGTCACCAAAAAAAAAAATGTCAACGACAACAACAAAAAGCGATAACCTTAAACACCTTGGTTGTTCCAACTAGATCTACGTCCATCACAAAATGTAAATAAACTTTTAAAAATCTCATAAATGTCAATAAACTTAAACCAGAAAAAGAAAACAACAACAAAAAAACACCACAAAATTCCAAAAACTAGGAACATCACAAGTACAACATTATTATTTCAACATAATCACTCACAAAAAATGCCGAAAACCTAGATAAACAAAAATCACACACATTTTGGTAATGTCTTTATAATCCAATATTTTGTCCACGATCGATTTCTACGCTCATCACAAAATTGTAAAAACAAAAACAAAAACCAAAAAATAAAAGCTCCCAGAAAAACAGCACTCACAACCTACGCCGATCACAAAAATCTAACCAAACCAGAATCAAACGATCACAAACTTCTTGAAGTTTCACTAATAATCCGCAATATTGGAATCGCAGACGCCACGAATGACCTAGAGGTTTTACAAGGTCTAGCAGATCTGCTTAGGTTGCGTTTGTTTCTACGCTCTGTTTTACTCAGCGTGCCGGGCGGAGAGAGTTAAACCCTGAGTGATATTACAGGTTTTGCCATCCCACAAGAATAACCGGTGACATTATGACGACCCCTGCCTAGAAGGGCCTTCTGCTCGCTCATTGGCTCCATGTTAGCTCTAGTATCTATTTTTAGCGTAAATGGGCGTGTCCATTCTAGCTTACCCAAGAAGGATTAATCAACAGTCTCCCATCACGCCGGGATCATGTGGTGCTAGCACCTTTTTGCATTGATTTGCACACCTTCCATTAAACATAAATGTGAAAGCTTTTATCTTATATGGATTTTAAAAAATCCCCCAAAATAGTTCACACACAACTCCGGCATTTTGCGATGTAAGAAAGTTAATCAAGTTAATTGTTTCTATCTTATCTTATTTTAAAGTCTTGACTAAAGCTCTCTGATTTGTCGCCCGTGCAGAAAGCCTGAATCCCTTACCTATCGTCTCGGTTTTCTGTACGGACCCGTCATCGCAAAACCAGTAGTATCCAACTGAGGCCGTCACGAATGCAGACATCAAGTTTGAAGATTTCAAGAGGGAAGGGGGAGAAGGAAGGGGTGGGTGTGTGTGTGTGTGTGTATGTGTGTGTGTGTGTGTGTGTGTGTGAGTGTCTGGGGAGTACCTGTGGGAACTTGAAAAGAAACGGGAAAGGGGAAAGGGCCAGAGGGGGGGGGGGGGGGGTGTACGATGCTGTTTTCACATGCTAAGTGAAAACGAGTGCGTTTATGTGTATGTGTCTGTCTGTCTGTCTGTCTCTCACTCCTTCCCTTAGTTGTTGTTGTTTTTTTTTTTTATTATGTTCTCCTCTCTACCTTTTGAAATACATGCATCACTGAAATTCTCTTACACCTGTTATGCCACCATACACATCCGCCCCACCCCGATCGACAAACGCTAACCGGAATATCCTAACTTTATCCAACATTAAACCTCACCGCCAAGGGCGTGTAGGCCTAACTTATGCGCCGTAAGTACAACATTGACTTACAAACCGCCGCAAACCTTTTTATTCGCATATTTTACGCCCCACGTCTCTATTAGAAAAAAAAAATTCTTATATAAGCTTGTCTGTGTTTAAGTACACACACACACTTACAATTCCTCTGTTTTTCTTTACATCTGATAAACAAAAACGTCACACAGTTACGTCATCTTCAAGGTTTTCATAAAAACTCAAGACAATGTCACTATCAGACATTTTGACATTGGACGGTTTCCGTGAAATATCCAGTTACCACGTGATGGTAATTTCAATCATTTCATAATCATGCGCGCCGTCATTCAGCCTGAAACGCCTCAACCGTCTCCGCACTTTCACGCTTGCCTAATTAAATACTAAAAAAAATGGAAATTCCCGGATCTTCTGTAATGGTTTTAACCGGTGCGCAACCCTTAGCCACAGCGCATAGAACTGTTTCTCCACAGCCACACAAATAAATGAATAAATAAATGATACAAGGCCACCCAAATAAATGAATAAATAAATGATACAAAAATTATTAAGTACATAAATTATTAAATACTTGTAACTCTCAATTCTTATCACAGGGTGAGGTACCCAACTAATAAATAAATATGAATCAATCAATCGATCGATCTCTCTCAGTTTCTCTCTCTCTGTCTCTCTCTTATTTTTTATTTTCCTCCCCCCTCTCCCTCAGCTCTCTCTCTCCCTCCCTCTCTCTCTCTCTCTCTCTCTCTCTCTCTCTCTCTCTCTCTCTCTCTCTCTCTCTCCTCTCTCTCTCTCTCTCTCTCTCTTTTCTCTCTCTCCTTCCCTCCCTCCCTCTCTCTCTCTCTCTCTCTCTCCCTCCCTCCCTCCCTCTCTCTCTATTTTCTGTAGCCTTCTTTTTCTATCTTTTCCCCAAAAGCATTTTTTATTCTCTCTATCTCTCCACCTCTGCATTTACCACTCACTCTGTCTGTCTGTCTGTCTGTCTGTCTGTCTGCCTGTCTCTCTCTCTTTCTCTCTCTCTCTATCTCTCTCTCTCTCAATACCGTTTCAAACATAACCTGTGTAAAATTTATTCACCAAAACATAAACAAAATCTTTCCACAAACTTGGATCATAAATTGAAACGCGGTATTTACTTAGTTTAGCAAATCTATAATTTTTATTGATCCATATATATAATATAGATTTTTTTCTCTTTTCTCTCAGCTCTAACTCCTCATGACCTGAGAACCATACCTGTTTACCTTACCTGTATTGAGATAGAACCGTTGTCATCCCCAGACCACGAACAGTTGCTGTGTTCCCCTCGCCAAGTCACGGGCCTGTAACGTTACGTCAGATGCTTTCGTCTTCATGTCTCTAATACAAGCCTTACGATCAAAACGACAATGACGGATGACGTAATTACGCCCTTAGGCATCGGGCTTTCTGATCGTTCATTGGCTGAGTAAGTCTAGGCTAGAGCTTTGATTGGACGCCGGTGTAGATTCACTTACCTATCGTCTTGGTTCCACCATGGGCCCCGTCACCACAAGGCCTCTAATATAAACCTAACAACCCATTGAAAGCCACGAAACGAAAGAAAAGAAAACGTGCTTTTCAAGAAAAAGAAGGAAAAAAAACAAAACAAAAACTTTTAAACTAGATCTAATTCTATAGCCCCGTTCCCACTTTACAATTTTTTTTTTCAATACATACAAAACATAATGGTTTTTCCCCCATTTTATGTTTGTTTGTTGTTGGTCTTATTTTCTTCGTTAAACCGGTTATTCATTTTTCAAACTTTATCTTTCACTCTAGCACCCCCAGTGGCCAAAGGAAACTTTATATTTAGACATGTCGCTATGGATCTGTTTAATGTGCACGCTGTTCATTGCCTGATTGCCCTAAAGCGAGGGCGGGCCGAGTGCTGTGTGGTGCCACAGTGTGCGCACTAAATCGCACTGTCTGGCTGCGCACCGAAAATAGTCGTGGCTCTGCGTGCTGTAAATGGTTGTATTATTTTGAATCAAAGAATAGAGAAACTGAAAATCACAGAACGAAGAGTGGAAACGGCTTTTTCTTAGATCCGTTTAAACTTGATAGTAGACCTAGGTCTGGTTTTGGGTGCATGGAATTAATGGATAAATAATAGGAGAACGCCTGAGAGGTCTTATGTACGCTTCGTAGAAAGTCGATCTTTCGTCCAATTATTAGATTTACCATTTCTGCTGCTGGGAGTATAGAGGTGTTTGGGGCAAACATAAGGGGACCTGAGAAATAATTGTAAGATATTTACTTTCAACAGTCCCTTTCCACTTTTGTTTATTTGTCTCTGTCTCCGTCATTTTTCTCGTGGTAGGTCTTAAATACGGTATTAAAACACATGTTATATACCTCGAAAAATCAATATCATCTTCGTCTCCCTCTTTCTTCTTCCCCGGTTCTTATATATATATCTGTCTGCCTATCTATCTCTCTCTGTCTCTGTATCTCTGTCTCTCTCTCTCTCTCTCTCTCTCTGTCTCTCTCTGTCTGTCTGTCTCTCTGTCTCTCTCTCTATGTCTGTCTCTCCCTCTCTCAATGTTCTTTCCCCTTTCCTGTCCCCCCCTCTCTCTCTCTGTCTCTCTGTCTCTCTCTCTGTCTGTCTCTGTCTCTCTCTCTCTCTCTCTCTCTCTCTCTGCTCTCTCACCCCCCCCCCCTCACGCTCGTGACGTCATCGATATTCAGCAGGCCTGGACTGTCACAAAAACACTGGCTCGTATCACACACACACCCACACAGTTATACACACACACACACACAGAGTCACACACACATCGATATTCAGCAGCCCTGGACTGTCACAAAAACACTGGCTCGTAACACACACACACCCACACAGTTATACACACACACACACACAGTCACACACACATCGATATTCAGCAGCCCTGGACTGTCACAAAAACACTGGCTCGTAACACACACACACACACACACACACATCGATATTCAGCAGGCCTGGACTGTCACAAAAACACTGGCTCGTAACGCACACGGAGACACACACAGACACAGACACACAGTTATAGACACACACACACATCGATATTCAGCAGCCCTGGACTGTCACAAAAACACTGGCTCGTAACACACACACACCCACACACACACATCGATATTCAGCAGCCCTGGACTGTCACAAAAACACTGGCTCGTAACACACACACACACACACACACACATCGATATTCAGCAGCCCTGGACTGTCACAAAAACACTGGC